>LOJH01017262.1:0-16261 GCA_001685095.1 Ellobius talpinus
AGGGTTCCCTGCCCTGTGGAAAGTCCAAGGACCTCCCCCCTCCATCTAACTCTTTCATCTCCAGTTTGCCTTTGATGTCTTCTTTCCCGTCTGAATGACACAAGTTTACACTGTCCCATGCTGCGCTCCCTTGAGGGAGAGATTTCAGTCTCACTGTTGAGAACAGAGCCTGCTGTGGCTTCATATGTGGTCTCTATTATGAAAAGGTAGATTCAGCTTGTCACCTGTTTGTTCAGTGTATTGTAATTGGATGATGCTGAAATTTGCCAAATACTTTTCTGTATTGATTGAAACGATTGTACCTTTTATTCTCAAGTTGTAGTGTATTTTGAAATGAAATTCACATGCAAATGGAAATATATCAAAGAAATGTGAGCTTTTTATTTTTTAAAAGCTTTCTAAATTATAAAGGTAAGTCTTGAGGATCTAAAGAAGATGAATGATAGATATGACTAACATAAAAATTTAAGTAGTACTCATAATACAAAAATATGACAAAGAAAAAATGTACTGGGGAAATCCTTGTAGCGTGTTTGTTTCCTGTGACATCTAACAAGAGCATGGAGGAAAAACACTAATCCAACAGCAAAAGCACATATTAAAATTAAGCAGTTCCCACTCATAATGCACACATAACTGATGGGAGGCAGTGTCTCATGTGCCATTCAGTAGTGAAGGGGAAGCAATGATGGAGCATTGGCCTAGGTAAGCTGGGCAGCCTTTAAGAAGCAGCGTGCAGGGTGAGTCAGAGTGTGTGTCAACAGAAATGTTCATCCAGTTTGTGGGCAGTAAACTGGTGCATCTGTTTGTCAGAATTTTGTCTTTTGTTTTTGAAATGGCTGTATCTTGATCCATCAGTTTTCTTTGAGGTGGTTAATGTATAGCAATGTATTGACCAGTGCATAAGGGGCATCCAGAAGGGCCTTGTCATTTGAGTCGGGTAATAAAAACAATGGGGTAGAACTATAAGGCACTTACGTGCTGACCAGTACTCAGAACAGTTAGTAAGCTGTGGCTCATCTGTAGAGTGGCATTTTTTTCAGTTTTTAGCGTGAATTAGGTAGAATTGGGTTGATATGGGAAGCTTCTCGAAGCATGTTTAAGAGTCAAAGCAAGAAAGGATAGCTTGTGGGTGGGTGACCACTCGTGGCTTATGAATGAAATGTAAACTAGAATTTCAAATGCTGGTGTCTGGGAGGGTGTGCAGGAAATGGCTGGCGATGGCACACACCTTATCTTGGAGTGTGGGGCTTGGGAGGTAGAGTGAGCTGGGCTTGCCTGGTTGCCCTTTTTGAGTGCTTTAAATTTCTTCAATCATGGGAGTGTACAATTGGGAAATGAACATCCACATTCTTCCTTTTGGTCTGTGTGCACTAACTGTATTTCTTTTGATTTTTATAGATTTCTCTTGTGCTTTGTTTTGTGTTGATGTTTGGGAACTCAATGTTACTCACATCTTACTATGCGTCCTCTTTGGTAATTATTTGGGTAAGTATTCCTTTAACTGTTTTTTAACTTATATACAGTGAAGTACGACCACAGATATTCCCCATATCTCCTCAGCACATCCTCCCAGCTGCAGGTTTTGGTTTTTATTGATAGCTCACTATGTTCGGTTAATCTGTCTGGCCCTGTCTGTTTTTGAAACAGTTTCAACTTCTCTATCACTGGTTTGGAATGCGTGAGTAGCTTCTGCGGGGTCATATAAAATGTTTGTCAACTTATCTTTACCGAGCAGTGAAGTTCTCAGTACAAAAGTAGAGAAAGTAAGGCTCAGTGACATCACCATTGGAAAGCTCAGAGCCTCAGGTCCCTCTGTCCCTAGGTTGCATTTTCCTCCCCTCAGCTCCCCTTGCGCCTACTTTGTTCTTGAGTTCATTGCAGGAGATTTCTGTGCTCCCTGTTTTCTTTTCATCTTTCCAGTTTCAGTCTAAATCTAAAAGTTGTCTTAAATTCAGACTTTGGTGCACTTTTAGGAAATAACTTTGATTCACAGGCTTTAGTATTACAGTGCTGTGCAAACTCCAGTTTCCCCTTCTACCTGTGGCACACGCACTCCAGCTGGGTCTGTGTCTTGATAACACACACATTGCACTTCCCCATTGGAGTGCCTTCTGCCTTTTGATTAGTCGTCCTTTGATTCACTTGATTTCCAAAGCCCATTAGTACATTTGGAGAGTCTTACAGTCCTGCCTCACAGGTAACTACTTTAAAATACCCATTTCTAAGACACAAACATGCTTTCTCCAGCCTGAGGCGCTACCTGTAGCTGATGTGTTATTACTCTGTAGCTGAAGTATATTTAACCACAGCAACGGGCTTGCGGTGATGCTGTTTGCAGCCCTAAACTCGGAGTTGCTACTGCTGTGCTCTGGGATTAAGATCAACAAATTCTCTAAAATGTTTTTGCCAAGTTTGAAGTCTGTTTTTCTCGCTGGAGCTTATATACTTTAGGATTCACGTACCTGGGCAGACTTGATTTAACACAGAACTGTTCTGTTAGGACAGTAAAATCTCATGTGTAGTTGATCACATAAGTCAGGAATTTTAAGATTAAAGGGAATCTTATGCTTTTATGAGCTATTTAAATTTCTGAATTTGTTGTATACCTCTTGGTTCATCATAGGTAAACCTGATAGGGAAATAGAGAAGTAGGTCTTTTATATACTGATTATCTTTTTAATTTTACATTCTCAATGACAATAGATTTTCTTTAGTGTTTTTTTTGAGGTATGCTTTGAAATCCCTAACTGCATATATGGACATGGTGTGGCAATTGTGAAAAATCTACAAAACAAAGCAAAGGACATGAATGTCGAAAAGAAATGTGTAGGGAGAAAGGGTGGGGACAGAGACAGGACTGTAGATTAATTAGGATGGAGTTCATACATGCGTGAAAATGTCAAAGAACAGATTTAATTAATAAATCAATCATGTGCTGAATTTCATATTTTTCAAAGTCTCAGTTATTCAGAACAATTGTTACTTGAGTATCTGAGTATTCATTTGTGTTCCTATTCAGGGATTGCTGGCAGTGAAACCACGGTTGCTAAAAATGAATGTATCTGAACCTAGTTTATGGGTAAGAATAAACCTTCGTGTTTTCTTCTCTAAAATACAGCATTGGTTTTGTGCTTTACTTTTTAAGGAATTATACGTACAAGGCAGGGGCCTGTTTGCTTTTTATAAGCATGTGAGGGCTCTGTCTGAAGTTTTATTTGTTGCCCCATGTTTCTTCTGAGGACAACCATGTGTGACAGCCCACTGTAGGCGTCGAGCTGGAGTTCTTGTTTACATCTCTGATAAGACAGAAATACATTTTGCTAGGAAGGTCCTATGTTTTCAGTTTTATTTTTAGCTATAATAACTCTTGGTTTTTGAACAATGTGCTTTTAAAAGACATTTCCTTGGGGACTAGATATTGCTAACATGAGAATAAAGCATACGCTCCATTCATTGCTCCAGGCTACAGAAGGTGGAAGAAAGTTTGTTTTATTTATTTTTCTTTTGTAGGTTATCCAAGGGTGTTGTTGGTTATGTGGAACTGTTACACTCAAGTATTTGACTTCCAGAATCTTCAGCATTGCAGATGATGTAAGTGTATTGTTGCTTAAAATGGAAAGACTTAAAAAGTATCCAATAGGCAGGGAGTAAATTAGTGGAATTATTAGAGTATAATTTCTTAAGCTGTATTCTAAGGTGAAGTAAATATTATTTTCTCTCTTTAATACAAGAAAGAAAATCACAAAAATGTGATTATGTATATAGTTTCAATCTCCAGAATTGGCACAGCCCCCTTTTTAGTATATTTCTATGTCACAAAGATGTAGAAGATGGAAAACAAGAACTCTGGACACTAAGGCCGAACATTTAAGGCATGTACAGCCATTTTCTGACTTCTTTATGGTCTCCTTTTAAAACCAATGAGACAGTGTCTTCACCGTCATGGATGGAGATCTGCCCTCCCCATCTTTACTGTGGCCAGTTCTTGTGGGATGTTTGTTTAGATGCCATTATTCACAGTCAGAGCCAGGTTAGACTGAAGAGATTTTGTTTTGTTTGGCTAGGACAGAGACTAAAATGATAATGTTTGTGATTTATTATCTTAAGGCTTCTTCTTATAAATAGTTGCTTTATTTATTTGTTTCTATGTATGTGTGTGTGCATGTGTGTTCATGGTACCTGTGTGGGTGCCTATAAATGAACAGAATTGGATACGAGCTATCATCTCTCTCTACTTTACTGTCTTGAGGCAAGGTCTCCCATGCACCTGAAGCTAGACGGTGGCCAGCAAGCCCCAGTGATGATCCTGTTTCACCCTTGGCAATGCTGGGCTTATAGGCAGGCTAATCTTATGCTTTGGCTCCCTCAAACCACACCCTGGCCTCACTTTGCTGACTTTATTTTGATGTTGTGATCAGCACATTCTAAGTTAAGTACCTCCAGCAATTATAATAATACAAAAGATAATGAAGGCTATGGTAAGTAAGAGAATAAGCTCAGGATTCTGCAGGAGCACACAGGAGGGGAATCAGGAATCAACTAGAAGTCATCTGTGCAGATGAGAGGGGAAGGGTGATGGAGTTGGATACAGAATGTAGGAAGAAGGGAGAGACAATAGCTCCAGTCCAGGTGTGTGGACTCTGCTTCCTTTCTCTTGGGAGACAAACTAATAAGACAGTGATTCAGACTGAAGGCACTGTTGACATTTTTGCGTAGCCTAATATTCCAGTGAAATTAAATGACTGTCAGTGCAGATCTCCACACAAGAGATGACATAAGCATGCGAGTGCCTTTAGGACTGAAGCAGCGAGCAGCACCAACCGCTCCTGCATTCGAAATGTGCTGCTGCTAAGGAAGCAGGGGCCAGGCCCCCAGCCCTGGAAACGGCTGTGTTTTTCCTTCTTTGCTCACTGTCCTTCGGGAGGAGCCTGTGTCTGTCCCCTTACCTGCCAGTTCTCTCTAGTCGGAGGAGCTAGTAGCTGTTAGGGTTCAAGTATTTGCACTTTGCAAGTTTTATGTAGATCTCATTTCATCATGAATGAGATGAATCCTGGAGCTTTCAAAACAAAACAAAGACAAGCAAACAACAAAAACCACTTACCCTTCAAAGGAAAGTCTTCTTAGCAGAGTTTAACAGTTTGTCAGATTGGAATGGCCATGCCTCGCCCATTTTCCTAAATTCTTACAGTTTTCCTAAATTAAAGGGGCTTACTGAGTGTAGCATGGGGTCAGTGTTTAAGAAGCATTGGTTAGTGTTGCCATGGTTGTTATTGTTGTAATTGATTGTGTACACACATGCACACCATTTTCTTCCTCTGTGGACTCACTGACGGGTACTTAAGTTGCTAGGTTGGTAGATTGTGCTGAGTTGTGAATAAATAACTCTTCATTAGTTAATCTTTAATGGTGGATCTAGAGATTGCAATACATATCTTTATTTAAAACAATCTTGAGGTTAAATCTGTAGGGTTCAGAGTCTGATTCTTCTTCCTTTGTGCCATTATTGTCATACATTATTGTCATACATTATTGTCATACATTATTGTCATACATTGGCTATCTGTGTTAGTGCCAAGAGCATGAGTTCCGATCATTGATTTATGCACCTCTTATATCTTAAATGAAGAGAAAAAGAGCAAAGGGGGTTTATATTGCCTTTGTATTTCGCAGCATTTTCCATCCTTTTTATTGCCTTTTCTTTCTTGAGGAGGCTTGTGTACTCTGAACCTATAGGATTCCATTTTCTAATTTTTCATAAGCCAGGTCTCTTAACAGTGGGGTTCTGTCCATTGTCATTTCTATTCTAGTGTTTAGGCTATTTGTTGTGGTTTCTCATTTTGCTGGTTGCAGAACTGTTTGTGGACTATAGTTTCTTTAAAACTTCTGGCCTCTATTATTTCTAAAAAGGCAATCAATATTTTTTATATTTATTGATAAAAATCACATCTTTCCTGACTTCCATGCCCCTTTGCTTGCTCCCTGAAAGTCTACACTGCCTTCTGTTCTATCAGCTGTGGGTTTGTAGAATACTTGGGCTCTCTTGGATCATGTGTATTCTTTTCAGTCCTCCAGGAGTGTGAAAATGCCCCCATCTCTCAGATGGTTGTCTCTAGGTTCTCACTGTACCATTTACAGCTAGTCTGACCGTCTTCTGTTCCTGTCCCTGGGGTTGAAGCTGTAGTTTTTCACAGGAAGGCTTTCACCTCTCATTTTCCTGCTGGTGCTGATGATAGCACAGGTGTTTGTAATCGGCTCAAAATCAAGTTTTTGACATTGTGCCCACCACCCCCATAGAGACCCTGCCATTGACCCAGCCAGCTGGAGAATCCATGATGGTAGACGGGACAGCCTAGGCAGGAGTGCCACACACTCCCATTTCTTCACAGTTCATTTTTATCAGAAAATACTGCATGGTAGTTGTTAGACTAGAAGACTGTGATGTGGTTGTTTGTGACACTTTTGTTGTGTTGTAGTTGTCCTGGGGAATTTCTGACCCTCTCTTCCATGTCTATAAGTTCCCACATTCCCTGACATTTAACCCTGACCCAGTGTTGGACTTCTGAAGCCAATCTCATTTGTTCATTATGTTATTCTGTAGGCGGAGTTTCTCTGTGTCTTCGTACCTGCTCCCAAATAATCACTCTGAGACTTATTATTAATTATAAATGCTTGGACATTAGCTTAGGCTTGGTTTTAGCCAGCTCTTAAAACATCTCATTTCTATTCATCTGGTTGCTACCCTGAGGCTCATTACCTCACATCCACACTTCCCATCCTGCTTGTTCTGTGTCTCCTTCTGTCTCCCAAGACTGCCCTTCTTCCTCCCAGCATCCTCTGTCTTGCTGTCCCACCTGTACCTCCTGTCTAGCTACCAGCCAGTCAACTCGTTTATTAAACCAATCAGAAGGTGCCTTGGCAAAGACACATTTTCATAGTGTCCCAAAATATTATTCCATAACCTTGTTCTTTCTTAATAGTGCTGAGTTTGGTTGGCTAGTATTTTAAGGATATTTACCTTTAATCATGAAAGGTATTAATCATAGTTTTTCTTAATGATTTTGTCTTCAGGACAGTGGTAACTTCCTGTATTTTTTTAAGATGAGTTCAGTCTCCTACTTTCAGAGAGCATTTGAATAGAACTAACATTTCCCCCTTAAATGTAGGCAGAGAGCAACATTGAAGCCTACAACACTCAGGATTTTCAGTGTGAGGAGGGTTTCAGTCCTAACTCGACTTAGGAACTTAGCCATCTGGCTGGAGCTTTGACGGGTGTGCTCAGGGCTGCTTTGCACATTCTTTGTTTGCGACCGAGTGGCGCATGCTTTCAGAATTGCACGTGCAAGTTTTATATATGTACATATATTGGGAATGGTCTTTTATTGTTAAACAATTAAGTTTTCAACTTTTCTAACTTGACAGGTAACATTGTATGTGTATACCATGTACAGCGTCATGTGGGAAAGCTTTCATGTATGGTGGAATGCTAGAAAGCAGCCTTTCTTCAGATAACTTCGCAGTTATTGTTTTGCTATTGTTGTTTTGTGGCTAGAGCTCTTCACATCCATTCTCTGCATTTGGCAGTGGAATGCAAAAGGGTCACTGGTGGCAGTCACCTGATGTGCAGTAGGTCTGCTGGTTATTCTTACCTAACTGTAGCTGTGTGTCCTCCGACCACCTCCTCTCACTTCATCCTCTCCAGCCCCCTTTTTATAGAGTCCATTTGTAAGATCGAGCACGTAGGAAAATGTGTGACCCTTTTGGTTTTACCATTCTTATTTTCTGGTAAATTTGTCTTAATTATTCCTGAAAGTAGTGCTTTTTGTATACCTTATAAATTTGCTTTTCATGACTTTCTGCGTGATCTAAAGGTTATTGAATTTTGGCCTATTTAGTTTCCAGTCAGGAGGACTGCCGAAGCCATTCCCAGATATTTTCTAGTTTTACTGCTTTTATGATTAAAAAATTTATATGAAATTTCAGCATGCTGTTATGACATGCTACATATACTTATTTTTTTTTTACTGTGCTTAAGGAAAATGTGTATGTTCTTCCTGTAAAGTTTATAGCCTTTATTTATGGACTGGTTATATTATGCTAATTTATGTTGAATCTTATCTTCTCTTGCTCCTCTGCTGCTGTCAAATTCATAGGCACACACGTGGATCTCTGTGGTAGTCCACATGCAGGATGTGTCGTCAGCTTTGCTCTTCACTCAGCAGCACATAGTATTGCCTTTTCACAGGTTCTCCTGAAGCTCTGTGTGGTTTTTGTCTTGAATTTTACATTTCGTTTGTGTGTTTCGGGGAAGCAGCAGGGGTGGGGGGTTCTTTCTTTCCATTGTGGTCTGGGACCACACTCTGTTCATCAGTTTGCATGGCGAGTTCCTTTTCCTGAATCTCCCCGGCCCTTGAACTTAGTTCTCTGAGATGCCATGGCTGCTACCCTAGGTTTTTGTTTCAAACTTATGTTGTTTATTTTCTTTTATGCTTTGGTGTGGTTTATCTTTTGTAGACAACATAATATTGTATTTGTTCCCTTAAGTCAGTTTGAGCACCTGCCCTCTAATTAGATAATTTAAGCTCTTTGTGTAAATGGCAGTTGCCTTCTGGTAGGAAATTTTTCTTCATTTTATTTGGGATTTGTTTCCTTGGGCCGTTTCAGGGGCCACATAACCACCCTTCCAGCTTCCTAAGCGTATCCGCCTGCCTCCTCTCTCCGCCAGCTTGGGCTTCATCACAGCCTCCCATCCTTTCTGCTCCACTCTCACAAGCTCCCGTGGTCCCAGGCCATAGGCAAAATCGTCTCTTCGCCTAGGCTTTGCTGTTTTAGATAATAGTTAACTTGAAAGTTTGGTGAACATCGTATGCCCTCAAGCCTTCCTTTCTCGTTTATAGAGTGGGACTGCACACAAGCCCTTCCTGATTATCTGTCAGAAGGTGCCTTTTATGCCAGTTCCTCCCATGCCTGCTGCCTTTAAACTGTCTGCTAAGTCCCTTCCCACATTCGGACTCAGTGTCCCCTCTGTACTCCAGACCTGGCTTCCTATGTGGTTGTCGGAAATCTTAAGAGTTCCTAGGCTCATTCCTCCTGGAGGAGAGCAAGGTGGGGCTGGGGAACTGTTTTTTTTCCAGGTTTAGCACCACGAGTAGAAAAACTCAGGGGTAAAAGCCTTGGGCATTGAGTGGGCGGTAGTAGACATTGGTAGGAAGCTTTGGGAGCCGTCACTTGCTGGCAGAACAGGGGACACAGCTGTGAGGTTGGAGGAACAGAACAGAACTTTCTTTAACATAAAAGCCCAGATTTGGAACAATGGACTTTTTCATACAGTGAAAACTATTTTTAGATACTGTTAAGATTAAAATGCAATGCATAATTGTGATGTTTGGTTTAGTATAATGATTCCTGACTTGATTTCTTTCTAGGCTCATATTGGGAACTTACTAACGTCAAAATTCTTTAGTTACAAGGATTTTGATACCTTACTATATACTTGTGCAGCAGAGTTTGACTTCATGGAAAGGGAGGTAAGCTCTGATTTCCAGTGTTGTTCCCTGGGCTTCAACCCTTTTCGTTTTCATAAAGCATGCCCTGCTGTTTCGGGTCCACACTCAGCTTAGAGGAAGAAGTCTAGCAGCTTAATGCAAGCCTTCCCATTTTGTATTTATTTATGACCTTTTCCGTGTTGATAATTTGGAAATATGCATTCAGAATACCCACAGTGCTTGGATGAGTGAGCACAAGCATTTCCAATAGCCTCTTTTCAGAGACAGCGTTACACAGTTCAGTCAGGCTCTCAGGCTCGTATGCTTCCACTTGCTGTGTGGATATTTGAATGATCTCATTGCATTTAAATATTAAGCACAAGTTTTTCATAGCTGACATTTCTCTTTTGAAAATTTGATTCAGATAGTTGATGTTTATGGGAAAGCCTGAGAGTGGGTAGTGGTTTGTGGGACAGCATCTTGCAGTGGGAATGAACGGTCTTGAAGGAACCCATCTTATTCGTTGTGTTACAGCTTCTAGTAGTACACTGCAAACAGATATCGTGAAGATAAAATGAGATTTCACATACTAACGTACTTCGAACTCTTAAGTTAAATATTATTTCAATACTTCTTGAGGTAGTTTATTTCAACAAGCATGTTTATATTAGCCTCAGAAGCACCATCCATGTTGAATTCCTTTATTGCTGTTTACATGTGATACATTTTCCTCTAAGGCTATATCTGTAGGAATGCGCTAACTGACCATTACTTTATTGACATATTCATTGCTCCAGCACTCCCACTCTGGTAATTCTATGTCCCGAGTGCCAGGCCAGCAGCCTTCAGTGTAGACTTATCTGTTCTTAGTCAAGTGTACCTTGATGACTTCAACTGCATCTTGGCCCTCATTTATCCTATTTATGCTATTGATTCGTAATAGCTGATAAAAACTAAACAAATGATAGTGAGAAAAATCAAAGGAAAAATGTCTTCAGATACCGGTTTAGAGGAAATCTAGACGCCTTCATGAAAGTGGCAACAAAAATAGAGGTGAAGATAAGCAGAGAACTGATATGTTGTAGGAGGCCCAGAGACAACAGAGATCGTCATGCTTGCTTCTGTAACCCACGAGTGGTCGTTGCCCATCTAGTGAGATATATTGTGTACTGAGGCATGGCGTGACTCCATTCAGCTTAAACGGAAAGTCAGGCTCTTGTATATATTCTCGTCTCCATGTGTATCTGGATTTAGGGACAGTGCTGCCAGGCAGCTGAGTGTCTGTCACTTGAGGGAGTGTAAAACAATTCCAAACTGACCTGGAAAGATGCTTAAAATGTGTAATGGAGTCAAGAAGAAGACCTTACCTGTGATTGACTCACAAAAGTAAAAGAGCAACATCCTGACCGGGCCTCAAGTGGGACATAATTGAGAAACTCACAGGATTGTGTTACTAAATACATTTCTATAAATTTATTGTGTATATTTGTGTATTAGAAAAAGAAATGCAGTGGCTAATAATATACATAAAATGTATACGGTAGCTTCTTCCCTATAAATAATCACTGCGTGCTTAGGATGAATAGTGAGGTCTTCAGTTAGACAAATAGTGTGTGAAGAGAAGAATCTATAGTTGTCTTTCACGCGAGTTTTGCAAACTGTATTTTTCGTGTTTTCAACTCAGCGTTGGTGAAATGTGTTTCTATGGAAACGGGCTTTAGTTTCAGTGATGGGAGTCAGTGGATAGGTTGGCCTCTGGTTGATGAATGTTTGTATTTCTCTGCTTATGCTTCTAGAAATTCACCCATTTCATCATTTGAAAAGAAGTTTTGTTTGACTAAAACGTTTCCTTCTAACAAATACCCTTCAATTTTAGACTCCACTGAGATACACAAAGACGCTGCTGCTTCCTGTTGTTCTCATCGTGTTTGCTGCAATCGTCAGAAAGGTGCGCATGCCACAGGATGCTTCTCATAATTAAACGTGTTCTTGTTTTTGTATAGTAGTTACAAATATTTGGTTACACAATAGTAGGATAGTTTTGTACTGAGATTTTGAAACATTCTGTATTTTCTTACTCATGGCCTTTGATGAGTGCTTACAGATCTTAAAGATATTCTGCTCCCTGCTAGCCTAAAATAGACCCAGGAAAGAACAATTTAGGTTCTGATCATGCATTTTAGAAGTCATGTCTATTATTGACTGGATTTTAATGTTGAGTAATATTTCTAAGATATTTAATATTTAACTTTTTATATGATATATGAGCAGTTTTCTGTTACTTTTTAATGAGATTCATTATTAATAAAAAAGAGGAATTGGGAAAGTGCAGTGTATTGATGAAGTGGATAACATGTTTAGGCTCCAAATTTCCTTTGATAATGAAATTCTAAGCCCTTGTGTAAACTAGGCCTGAGAAATACCAGTCTTCTAAGAAGAAAAGCCTGCGTGAAACTGTTTCTGAAGTAGCTTGTGAAGGATGTAACTACATGAGACCTAAGAGACGAGATTAGCGTACAATCGAAGAATAGATGCCAAAGCCTCGCAATTTATTGATCTCTAGTGATTTGTGCTAACACAGTGTATTTATCTGTGGGATATTCTGTTCTGTGATTACTGTTCACATTGTGTTTGTACTGCGCTTCATACTCCCCCATAGCGTATTTGGATGTCACTCAGCCAGTGACCCATGGAGTAAACAGACACTGCCTTGGAAGATGAAGGATGTTAGTAGCTCCCTTTGTGCCCATTGTCACACTAGACTCTGTCTTAGCCCCCTCCTGCAGACACCTGCTGGCACTCAGCTTTGGACTCCGCTTGTTTTGGCTTCTGTCACTTTACTCAGTTTCGTTGTGTGCCAGATTCTGCACCCCATCTGCACTTGGGATGCCCTGTGATTCACACATAATTATCCTCAAAAATGACTAGATTCTGACCGTCAAGAACCTGTTCAAAGACTGCAGTGACCAGGCATGATAGCTTACACCTTTAATCTTTGCACCTGGGAGGCAGAGGCAGGTGGATATCTGTGGGTTCTAGACTGTTCTGGTCTGTGTACTGAGTTCTAGGCCAGCTAGAGATACACAGTAAGATGAGACTCTGCTCAATAAAACAGAACAAAAAACTGCAGCTTTGATGGCAAGATGTGATGGAATATAGTAGGTCAGATGAATGAAGCCACACTGTTTAGTTTGAAGAGCAAATGATTCAAGTAGAAGCTGGGATTTAAAAGCCCACCATTTGGAAACTATGACTATGTTCCTTTGGGTACCTTGGAAATATCATTGATAGGATTTTTGGCCGGAAATGCTAAGACCAATCAGGAGAGTATTAGAGCCTGGGCAGCAGCCCAGTGGTTCCTCCAAGGATTTAACTAGGGCATGTGCAAGCTGCTGTGTCTGAGCCACTTTGGTAGTTCTGTGTCTGATTAAGGGAGGCAGTTCCACCACCTCCATGTTGGGGGAGGAGCGGGAGTGTCAGGACCAGCAGTGCTTCTTAATGTTTGTCTCCTCAGGAAGGTCATTTCATCCTTTTGAGCCTTTTGCCCACATCCTAAATGGGGCATTGTAATTTTCCTAACAGGATGCTTAAAGTATCACCATCAGGGACTGAGGTAGTACAGATAATGTTGAAATTCTTATTTTCTGAGTTGTCTCTTATCTCCGTACTTCTTATATTTCTGTTAAGAGTCTTGATATCTGTTTTCTTCATAACAGCTCTTCTAAAGTCTTTAAAATCCATTTTCAGATTATTAGTGATATTTGGGGTGTCATGGCTAAACAACAGACACATCTAAGGTAAATATGCACTTAATTTTCTTACTTCCACTTATTGACTGTTTATCACAGTATTTACTTGTGTGCTTACATGTTTTACACTTCATACATGGTGTTTTCCATTGGCACCATTCCCCTTCCTCTCTGTGTGCACTCGTCAGAGCTCACCCAGAGAAGTCTGACCGTGACAACCACATCCTCTTTCCTAGGGGGACATGACTTTGCCAGTTCAGCAGAGAAAATTGATTATTCTGTATGGAGGCCAATGGATTCTCATATTTGAGAAATAAACAGGGAAATATAAAACTAGATCCATTCCTCATTTCTTTTTACTTAACTTCCCTATTAAGCAATTTTGAAACGTAGGTAACCAAATGTACCTAGAAATTGACGAAGAGAGTGTACTTGTAATTGAAGAAGTGGCAGGATGCAGCACTTACATGCTGGGAAGGTTGACATCATCAGCCAGAAGTACTTGTTTGATAGAAGCTGCTAGAAGTATTATGGAAGGAAAAGGACAGTTACAGCAAATATTCATGATATGTGACTCAAGATTGATGACAGCCAAGGACATATAAAGAACCTAGAAAAATTAATAGGAAAGTGTTCAGACACACTAGAAAGTGAATTTAAGACACAGAAAATGGAACCAAAAGAAGAGTGAGTTTACCTTTTCCCTCTCCACCACACTTATGCTCCTGGGACCTTCTTGTGCACCTTAACGATGGTAAGTTGTCCCTGACTTTGGGCTTTGCAGGAGTTGAACCCTTTGCCCATAATTGGTTCCTGCATTCCCTGCAGCCTCACTCCTTCCATAGCCAATGGGAAAGAGTGGTGGTTGAAAGGGTATTTACACCTGACACCTAGAGGCTCAGAAAGGCCTATAGTCTTAGTGATGGAGACATTTTGAACAAAATGAAAGTCTTTCTACTTACCAGATTAGTAATGATTGCTAATATTCAGTGCTTGCACAACTGGGAGAAATGGGCTATAGTTGGCTGAGGCAGGAAGCCATACAGTGGGCCTGCTATTCAAGTCAGCAGTTCCCTGAGTACAGGTACTTGTGGAAGTGTTCACATGACTGGAGACAGTGGTCAAAGGATGCTTAGCATGGTGTTACGTGTAATGTGGAAAGTTAGCATGGTCAAAATATGTATTAGTACAGAATGAAATTACGGTCCAGGTATAAAGTAAAGTGTTTTATCATCTTTATGAGAATAGTTCAATCGTATATCATTGGTTTTTTTTAAAAAGCCAAACAATATACATATATGACCGCTATACTGCTAAGCTGTGTGCGCGTGCATTTTCTTTTATAACTTGAGTATCCTCCCCTTTCTACCATTCCCTTAGCTCCAGAGCTCTGCTAACACAGAAACATTTAGAAATAGTTGGCTATAACTGTGCCTTGCTTGTCTCTGCATGGATAGGCAGGGAAGGGGAAATGTTTCTAGTATAGAATGTCAAAATTTCTATTCATCTGAGGTAATTTTTTTAGAAGCGTTTGGAGAAGCCTCAAAGTTAGAACCATAGTGTACATCTCTGGAAAAGGAAAGTGAAATTTTTCATAGAAAACTAGCACTGCCTCATGAAGAATAGCTTTGCTACAGAGGGAATTTCAGAAAATCTAAGCTTCGTGGGTTTTCAATTCAGTAGGGTTGAAGCTCTCTTGTGGAAAAGGGAATGGCATGTTGACATTTCATTTTACATGAGAACAAAAGTCATGCCATTATAAAATAGAGCAGGGAAGAGAAAGAGGTGCGTTTTAATTTGGATGTGATCACCGTTAAGTGCTCTATTCAATCCCTGAAGATAGAGGAGAGTAGCCATGGCTCATGTAGAAACTACCTCAGCTTGGAGGTCATCCTGGGTCCAGGCTTGGCTGACGGGAGTACTGGGCTTGGCTTCCTTGCCATCTGTGGGGCGACTGTAGCCTGTTAATACTGTGAGGGGTGCTCAGGAAATGGAGAGTGAGTTTTTGCTTGGAATGAATGAAGAAGGGACATTCCACCTCTTCACACTTGACCAGTACATTTGTTGAAATCTTTGCATCCACATCTTTTGAGACTAGATTCCCAAATTAGATTGTGTTCTGCCTGGGTTGGGGAGGATGATCACTGGTACAGATGTTCATCTGTGTTCAAGCCTTGGGAACAGCTCTGAATTCTCTCTGTCAGAAAGTTTCCAGTCCTGTCTTTCCTATCAGACCCCTCCATCCCTCAGCATCTTGTCTTAGAAGCCGTAAGCTTTGGTTCTTCTGCTCGTAGGTCCATATCCTAACAGTATGCAGATCTTGTCATTATCATATTTAAAATTCTATCCAGACTTATGGTTATCTC
Organism: Ellobius talpinus; assembly: GCA_001685095.1. NCBI lineage: Eukaryota > Metazoa > Chordata > Mammalia > Rodentia > Cricetidae > Ellobius > Ellobius talpinus. The sequence continues at coordinate 15,601 of LOJH01017262.1, forward strand.
TTCCCACACTTACCTCCGTATCACTATCGCCTCCCTGACTCTGCCTCTAACCCCTCACCTCACATCAACCACCCCTCTCTTAGTCTTGGCCTTCTTTCCTCTCCAAGCACACTGCTGGCCCAGCAGAACCTCCCTACACTGGACTTTTTGATCCGTCTGCTTTTTGCCCACTGGGCCCCCTGGTCTTTCCCATCTCTGAGCCCACTCAGATATCACACAGGGGTGGATGAGCCTGGGGATTAGGTGCCTCTCGGGGCACTCATGTGTCTGCGTCTTCTCTGCAGTTCTGGTCACTGTGAGACAGAGTCTTATCCCACCCCTTGTTTTCCTTTGACTTATATGTAAACTGAGAGGATAAGGATTGTTTTGTTTTGTTGCCCCTCTATCTCCTGAGTGTTCAGTACTCAAGGAACTTGAATAGGTGGATGGATAGATCCATAGATCCATACCCTGGTCTCTTGCAGGTCTGTCTCATTTTAATGTGGAAGGGCAAGTGAAGTGATATGCAAAATACAAGTGTGAATTCTGTCTCCTCGGAGAAGGGCAGAGCAATAGGCATGACCATGGGGTGGGCACTGGTGTACGATACAAGCTTTCCTGATGGCTTGAGGGGTCAGTTAGCCTGTGACCAGGTCACTGCACTCAGAAGAGAACAGGAGGA
>LOJH01017263.1:11588-22369 GCA_001685095.1 Ellobius talpinus
TTTGGAAGAGCAGGCAATGCTCTTAACCGCTGAGCCATCTCTCCAGCCCCTGGTCTGAAAATTTTAGAATGTCGTAACAAGAAAGTCTTATGGCAGACTTGCAGTGTTTATAACAGAGATACTGTCAGTCATAGGTAACATCTAAAGTGCTTGTAGAGATGAAGCACATGATCACTGACTATTCTATGACTATATGACATAAGCTCTTCATTATGAATGCATGTTGATCTAATAAGTCATTACACTGTGTGTACTCAATAGAAGACCCCTTGTTATGTAGAAGTGTACTTGATATTGGACTTGAGTAGGTCTGAGTGTATTTTCTACATGACCACATAACTGAAACAACTTCACTACTATGGTCACTATAGGGATTTTAATTAGGAAACAGCAGACCTTACAAATATTCCTCAGAAGATGTAAAGCCATTGATGTGATGGCTTTAAGTCCACGGCTATATTTAGTTTTCGAGAATTAAAGTCATTCTTCAAATATAGGGTCTTCTTAGAAAATGTTTGCTCATTAATACATTGTCCCATGTAGTATTATCTCAAGGATATACTGTTATTAACAAAGAGAATCCATGGTGAGAACCTGTGCCTCATCATGCAGAAACATTCTGAGGGATAGAACAGTCTGATGATGGCTCACATAAGGCACAAGGAGTGGCACACATCTCTTAGATCACTTTCCTTCACACAGTGGTGACCCCAAAGTGCTGCCTACAAACAACAAGGATCCAGAGGAGGTGGAAGAGGAGCATAAATAAATGCTAAGTGAAGTTTTATGCCATCTTGGCACAGGCACTGAAGCCTTTTGCTAGTCTCTCATCCCCTCAGGCCTCCAGGAGTTGACTACAAAGTGCAATATTGATTGTGGTGCTTTATGTGATTGCAATGGGGTTTTCCAAGTTTAAAAGTTAAGTAAGGTATTTGTTCACTAAGAAAAAAATCAATAAAAATATTCTCATACCGTAGAATAATAGCAGGAGTCTTGAAGGCCTATGATGTGGTAACTCAAAGAATCCACATTGCTCAATACAAAACTTTTGCTCTTGGTCCACTTCATTTTTTTTCCATGCCAGATCTTGTCTCCTAGTTTCCTATAAGCACCTTAGCTCCTGCACCCTAAACTTAAGTGTCAGGTTGAGCTCTGAGAGAATTCCTTGGGAATGTGGTGTTGCCCCATTAATTGGCCTTTGTGGGATCAGAGGGCATACCTTGTAGGTTTAAAAGACTTTTACTTCCTAGGAAAAACTGTTACCAATGGTAGGCTGGAGATTAGAAGGAGTCAGGGATCTACTCAACTGCCCTCCCCTTTTTTCCCCACTTCTGTGGGTTTCTTTGAGGGACAGTTTCCTGTGTAGATGCACTGGACAAATTACTGAGTATGAGGAAGCATTTCTCCCAAGCATTCTAAGATTTCCTTTTGTTACTTACAACCAAGAATGGGAAAATCCCATTGCAATCACACACAGAAACACAATTATTGTCCAGCAGAGCCACTGGTAACTCAGTGAGCTCTCTTACATTTCTCACATAAGTTCTATTTTCTTTATGTGCCTTTATGTACATTGGTTGAACTTGTACCCTGTCTCCAAACATCATTTAACAACTTCCTTTTCTGTTTCCATGAGCTTTGCTTTTACAGATTCTTGGATAAGAGCATACCACCAGAATTCCACCATGCTTTGAGCCGTGATATGCCCAGTGTACTCTTCAACTAACTTGAAATTACAAAGATAAATTGAATCATTGAAATAAAATGACAAAACTAATGCCGGGTTTATCAGTGTTTGCATGTTCTTTCCTACTCGGAGATGAACAGTGAGCTTTAGCGACAGGAAAGGCAGTTTCAAAGCACATTTCCTTTTCTCTACTTGGAAATCAGAGTCCTGAGATCAGTTTATTCTCAAGTATCCCGAGCTGCCCATAGCCCCGCACAGATTAGGAGGTTAGAAGACTGCTCTCGAAGCCTCTCTGTGGGAAAAGCATCCATTCAGCCATGTGCCTAAGCTCCCCGGAAAGCTTCCTCAGTGCTGTTCTTTCCCCCTATGCCAGTCCGAAGCAGTTTCCTGTTTTCCTCTAGACTAGCGATCTGATTCCTATTCCTAGGGTTTCATAAAGGCCCACATACTTTCATATGAAATCAGATATAATGTCTTTATCCTAGCTAATTAAGGAACTGAGTGTTTGTCATCTGAGCCCCACCGCAAAGGAGATGCGTTAGGCAGAATCTGACAGCATGGGTGTATGGCGGGTGGAGACTTGTTATCTCCGGTTCAGCTTCTTTCCCTAGTCTTTCCTGCCTGCCAAAGCAAAAAAGTATGTACAGGTGACATGTCCTCTCTGAGGCGAGATCTTTATAGCAAATATGACACCAATTAGTTCTTCATAATTAGTGTGAAACTCCATCACGTTTTAAACATACCACTGTAATGATCCTGCATTCTCATCACTGCTTGTATGATCGGCCCAATGGAAAACTGCCATGTGAGCCATCTGTCCTTTGATGTTATCCTACATGATTTGCTAATTACTTCTCTCGGTGTTTAGTAATCAGGGACCATTCATGACAGGCTAGGAAACTCATTATCTGAATTGTTATACTTCATTTTTGTTGATCTACAAGACAGCTTGTAAAGTTCTCTATCAGTTTTAGAACTGTTCTTTAAATATACAGAACTTTATTTTCTATGCTGCTTTTATGATTTTATATATGTATAAATAAAGATGCCCTCACACATATATTATTCTGCTTTTCCCACACACTATCTATCACCTCCTATTTCCTTCTCTTTTCATTGAAAATAGATTCTGTTCTCATAGCATACATCCCATTCACCGTTTCCCTCCCTCCATTCCTCCTAGCTAAGCTCATCTCCATCTCCCCGAGATCTGCTTTCGCTCAGTTTCCTCTTCAGAAAAGAGAAGTCCTCCGAGAGACAACAGCCAAACAGGATAAAACAAGACATGATAAGAAAAGGCAAAACCTCATGTCGAGGTTGGACAAGGTAAACCAAGAAAAGGAAAATAGTCTCAAGAGTAGGCAAAAGTACTCCCACTGTTAGGAGTCCCATAAAAATACCAAGCTAATAGTTATGAAATATATACAGAGAAACTAGTGCAAATCCACGCAGGCCCAGTGCTTTCTTGTTCTGTCTCTGTGAGCCCATGTGAGCCCTGATTAACTGGATTGGTGGGCCATGTTCTCCCAGTGTCCTCTATCCCCTCTAATTCCTACAACCTTTCCTTCCCCTCTTCCTCAGGGTTCCCTAATCTCTGAGTTGCAGACCCATGGAGACCTCCAATTTAGATTTTTCCTCTGCATCCTGTCTTTCTGTGCGTCTCTCTACCCACTCCCAATTGCTGCTGGAGTATTCTAAAATTTTGTATATGATTCATTCAGTGTTCATAATGAATTTTTTTGTCTCAGATCACGGGCATAACTGTTACTAAGGCAGCCATAAGACCATCTATAGTTTTGAATCCTCATCATGCCTTTGGATTCTGGGCTGGGACTCTGCTCCTCTCTTCTGTATTCTGATTCTGTAGCCTTTATACTCTGTTTGGGTCTTCATTTAGGTTTTCATACATTTCACCCACTTGACGCACAGGTATTTTTACCCCTTAGCCAGGAGCTTCCAGTTAACCTTTTCCTATGTCTGCTTCCACTTCATTCTTCAGATACATTCCCATATTTATCTCTCAGGAATGTGTTCTTTTGTTCTGAAGTCGCCCCTCTATGCCCTGCCCATCACACTTACATTTCTTCATCCTTATATGGATTTAAAATTATTATTTTGCAAGATCTATTAGCACTTCATAAAATGATATCTAATAATTTTATCAATAACAACAAATTATCTCATGTATTTATTGATAAAAATAATTCAAATAATTTCTTTAGAATTGTTTCACCTAGTACAGCCAGGCTATGCTGCACTTATTTAACATATTTTCCTCTCTAGTTACGTATGGCTGGTATTCCCCTTTCTTTTCTTTTTTTTTCTTTTTGGTTTTTTGAGACAAGGTATTATAAGTTTAAAGTTGATTTCTTTGGCTAAAATGGGAAGTGGAAGAAATCTTCAAAACAGATAATGTTCCATGCTCTCAGCCAACCAGGACCTAGTGTAAGGGAGTGAATATTTAGAAGAAGATTTCCAAGAACCATTCCTTGAGGTTTTGTTGGGAGAAATGAGGAAGATCCAACAGAGAAAATTGTTGTAACTATTCACTAATACACTGACTAGATAAGGACCCAGTAGATAGAAGAAAATATTACTCAACATAGATTAGTTCCAACTAAAGTTACAAGACCCCAAGGGGTCACTGAGCTCCAATAGAGATTTTAGGGCTTCGTATCGTGCCTGAGAACATTATGTAGCAGGTGTTGCCTCCACAAGGACACAGGACCTTTGCGATATAAATCAAAAGAGCCTGAACCCTCCAATGGGTTGAGAAAATTTCTTCCAGCAGAGTGGAGACTTACAGGGGAAAAGAGTTATATTTATTAAACAGCTACAGGATAAGATGTATGCCCTACTACAACTATTTAAGTATCTTTTTCTCCCAATAAGGTTATGAAAGCAGAGTCAGGGATCGGCATGCCTGTTCTTCCCATTCAGCAAGTACGTCCATGCCAGTAGCTACTGCGGTTCTTGCCCAAAGTAAGAGTTTATATACCGACTCACTCAGTGTGTTCCACATCAAAAATGAGTACTTAAGGAGACAGATATGCATGTTTTTAAATTTGGCATTAATCTCCGGTATGGAGAGGATTAAAAAGATTGGCTGAATTTGTTTAGAGTCAAACATTGTTTAGTTCTATATTCTTACTTTCTTGGAATTGAATCCAAATTCCAGCATGATAGTTGTAGCCAACATCATTTACTTTGAAAACAAGTTGTAAATGTCTGATTTCACTGACCATTTCAATGCAAATATGTCTAGAAACACTTCCATAGAACTTACAGTTTGGGTAGTAAAAATGTCTGGGGTAAGATACTATGATTATTTGATTTGAATCAATCTATGGAATGCCTCCAGTTTCTATTCCAAAATATTAGGGCTTTGGGAGGCTTTACTCTATCTTCCTTGAATAAGCCTGATTAACGTGCACAAATGACATATATTGACTGACCAGTCAAAATGTTGGGTCTTTCATTACCAAAATTCTAATATAAGTATATATAAAAATCCTGAAAATATATGCATATATGGGTAGATGAAGAAAAGACAGCACAGGGCAGGGGTTTTCTAAATGTGGATATGGAACTGTATAATCAGAAAAACACAATTAAGGTCATGATGCAAGCATTGCAGACATTTTGAATTTGCGGAATGGTGGACCTACACTATGTAGTGTGCTAAGAATATCTGAGCAGTGAGGAAAATCATCCACGGTCAGCAGAAGTGTAAATTGCTATGATCACTTTAGATAAAAAACAAAACAAAACATGAAATTCCCATGATCCTTGATGAAAAAGCAACTTCTGTCTTTATTGCATACCCTAGACATACTTTAACATGTGCCTGTGGGTCAAGAGACTGTCACTAAGGAGATGCTGGGGGCAGTGGCAAGAATACTATGATGCTGGCAAAGATGCTACTACCCACTCAGCAAAGCTGGCTGAGTACATAAAGCTTCATTCCAAAGGAGACAGGATCAGTGAAGTCTGCCTACTTTAATGACCACAATCTAGGCTATACATGTTGGGCATGTGACTTTGAATATGTATCCAAGGCTATCAAACTACAATTAGTGGGTAGCTTATGAACTTATATGGATTCATTAATAATTCATTCCAAGTGTGAGTAATAATCTCCACACATGATGATACTTATTGTTAAGAAAACATTCAGAACCACATGGGGCATTCATGATCTGCCACAGCTAAATAGGTTTTAAAGAAGCAAAGTATCTGCCAATTCATAACCATACAGGCTCATACATACTTGGAAACATGTATGCATGCACACACACAAAGCACACACATGTACCATGTACCGCACACACACATTATTCAAAAGAATGATTTTATTACTTATTCTAGACTGGTTAAATTTTGAATGATTGATTGTGAGCTCTAGAAAGTTTGGTACATGGTGTGTGTGTGTGTGTGTGTGTGTATGTGTGTGCGCCTGCCAGTGTATATATTTAAAAAGAAGCATACACAGCAGTAACAACTTCATATTTCTCACTCAAAGAATTCAACCCTGTGAACTTCTCTTGTCCACACTCCATTACATAGATGTCTCATTTGTTTTGGCGGTGGCATAGCTCTTTTCATGGGTTAGACAAGATAGCAAAGATTGCACAGAATTATCAGTTCTTTAGTATAAATTTCTTAAGGTTCAGTTTTCACTTTGTCTTTTAAAAACCTTGGCTCTTTGTTTAGAACCCACCGAGTTTCAGAGGTGCCTCTCTAGCTTCCATACTCTCAGCAACATGCCTGTTACTAGCTGCTCGGCACCGAAGGCTTGCAATGACTTGTATCCTGCTGCAGGGCTCTTCTCTTCCGTTTGCAATACGTTTTCATCTCCTTACAATAACTTCCGTGTTTTACTATTGGGTAAGAATGGCCCCTTGTGGTTTTATATCCATTTATTTTGGCAAGAAGAAATCTAAGAGATAAGCCTGTTAAAGAGATGTATGGTTCAGTCTGCGCGCCTGTGAAAAACTTAGTATTTTACCTGTAAATGTTTTCATAATGATACTAATAGAATAAAAGCAAGGACCGTTCAGAGTGAGCCAACAATTTTTGTTCACAGGAAAAGAAAGTAAGAAAGATCTGAGTAACGTCTGTGAGATCTTATGAACCTAGCTCTCCTGTGTACACGGGGTCTGGCTTACGGTGTATGGCAAAGCTGCCATTCAGTGAGATTTCTTTGGGTGATCAAATGAAGGAAGGAAGGAAGGAATAAATAAATGAGCAAAACTGGCAATTTGGAAGTGTTAAAAGAAGTACCTTGTTCTAAGTCTTGGCCTGATTCTGAAAGTAGTCTATTATTAAGAAATGTATATCCACGCAGCCTCTTGGTTGTTACAATCTTATTTTGCTGTTGCACCTCAGTCAGAAGAAGTAAACCAGCATTGTTGCGTCACTATTAACTAAACTCTTAATTTGCATATCCTCAGAATATAAACCAAGTGTGACAAGATCCTTCCCAGTGGTTCCTCATTTGAGTCTTATCTCGTAGGCAAGTGACAGCAAGCTTGCTTCATGCTTTATTTTATTGTAGAAAGACAAACATCAGTAGCTCTAAAAAAATGTGTGAAGAGCAATAATCTAAAGCACATTTTGACCATCAGCTCTATCCAATTACTAAAATTAGTAATAATTATGATGGGCAATGATCATTGTCCTCTACTAGTCTTTAAATTTAAATTACTCTGAGAGGAGAATTAGCCTTGACTATTGCCAATAGAAAGCATTAGCTACTGAAAAGGTTTCTGCCATCGTCTGATAAGCATAGCAAAGATATTTATTCTTTTTGTACTCCAGAATATAAGCTAAATTTTATTCATACAAGTAAAATTTGAAGAAAAGAACAATTTTTCATCCTTCATGAGAACACAATTTGACGAACTAATCCTGTAAAAAGAAAAGTACTGAAAACTCTCCTTTACATATGGCCTGTTCTGCAGGGAATAGGTAGGTAGAGTTTGTTCGGCAAAGGCATATATACTTGGCAGACATTATTCAAGAAAAAAGAAACAGTCATCAATAAAAATCAAGCATAAAAATGACTGTCTGGAATGGGAGACTCTGCTTCAGTATCAGCATGTGGGTATCACACTCACAGACGTTCCTCACAGTAGCCCTCACATGGTCTCCTGAAATACTTGAATCATTCCGAGTAGTCCCCAACGCTTATTAATACATCACTGAAAGGAAAATGGCACAAGAGTGTATCATAAAACTACTAAACACATTCCGCCTCTTGACTCTGAATCAGAGAAGAGTTGAATCTGCATTAATAAATTTTAGAGTTGAGTCCTGTGGGTATGTGTATGTGGATACAGTATAAATGACACTGGGAATTATACACATGATAACTATGAACTGTCATATCCACGTGAAGGGCAATACTATACAGCTTATGCATAATACATGTTTATTTAAATTATATTTGATTGACTACTTTGATTGTTATCATTACTGACTAATGAACAAATGTATTTCCTTCTTTCATTTTAGTGCATGGATACTTTTTTTCTCTCTCAATCAGAAAAGACAGCTATTCAAATCCACGAAGCAAATACTTAGCTCACAAATGTTTAATTTATTTATTTTTGCTGTGAAATAAACACAAATACAAAATTAAATGACAAATACTTTAAGTGAGAATATCTTCAACTTATATCTCAATATTCCAATGTCATAAGCTTTAATTATTTTTCTAAAATAATAGGTGAAATTCAAACATCCAATTAAATGGGAAAAAGTTATGATTGAAGATACAATCAGATTGATAACCAAGGAAGAAGTTAGATTAAAAATATTGATGCCTAGCTTGGCATTACTTATTTATTAAGCAGAGCTAATTAGTTCATAGTTTAGTGTATCTGCTTCCTTTTTATTTTGAGAAGGAACGGTGATCAGCTTCTGCGTGACACAGTACGACGGAGGAGAGGAAAAATTCATCACTGCCTATGCAACTCCATTTTACCAGCCAAAAGCCCCTCGCGGGCAGCTCAACAAGTTTCAAAGTCATTCTGGAAATTTTGGTATGTCAAGGAACCTTGGGCATTCTGTAGTGACTAAAGTTCGGCTTTAATTTACAGCCAGAAATAGGTGAGGGAGATTGACTGCATAACAGCCTGTGTGAGCTTGAAGAGCAAGTCTTCTCCAGTCAGACCTGCAGTTGAGAACACAGCCCAGTTGCAATCCTGGTTACAGCCTTGCAGAAAACCCAGGGATTCTGGGCTCACAATCCCGATCATGGAAACTGTGGATTGATAAATTTGTGTTGTCAGTGTCTTAAGTTTTGTGTCTATTTGTTAGACAGAAATTGACAACGATAACTATAATTTCACATTAAAGTAAATGCAATAATAATAATCTTTGTAGAGGTGGTTTTAAAATTCATATTTTACAGTTTAATAACCAATAGTCTGTGCAATGTACCTGTGTTTTGGCTTTGCATAATGGCTTGGCAACTCAGATTTACTTTATTGGAATATCCTTCAGCAAGAGATTTGAGTACCTTTGTTTTCACTGCCAAAAGTCTTGCATTCTGGATAATATTTCTAGGCATATGGTCTATCTGTCAACCTAACAGCCTTTTCCTTATTGTCATAGATCTCATGCCAAAACCAAGGTTCATAAAATCCCCTAAATTCTTTGATTAATTTTAATTACAATAAATCTATTGATGTGAAACTAAATACCATTTCTAACAATGAGCACTCTGCCAAGAAATCAGTAAATCTAGAGGAAGTGGCTTCCAAAACCAAGCCCATAAACAGCCACCTCTTCCTGTGTCATATGTCCTGTGCATTTTTCACACCCCAGCTTTGTCCACTCCTATCAGTTCTTCTGAATTTTTAAGGAGATTGAAAGAATTTAATTGCAACATTACTACCATGTCAGAAACCTACAAAGAGAACTATACAGGAAGGAAGAAAAAAGAAGGAACACATTGGAGATTAGGTTATTCACAAGGCTATTAGTTTGGCTCTAGAATGTCATCAAGTGTTCATCTTCTAAGGGTTTGGTCTCAGGTGGTGGCACTGTTTAGAAGTGGTAGAAATGTTAGGGTATGAGGGCCCATATGGGAAAAAGTAGATTACCGGGGGGTCTGACAGTCAATGGTACAGTCTGCTCTCTCTCTCTCTCTCTCTCTCTCTCTCCCCTCTCTCCTCTCTGTCTGTCTGTCTGTCTGTCTATATGTCTCCTCTATCTTCCCCTCTCTTTCTCCCTTTCACTCTAACTCTCTCAGCAGCCTTCCTTCATCACACCCTCGCACCAAATTATAATGCTTGGTTACAGGCACAGAAGTATGAGAATACCGAGGAGACCTGGGGCTAAAACTTCCGAAAGAAGGTGATAAAACAAACATTTCCTCCTTTTAACATGATTTTCCTCTTGTAAGGTGATTTTCTCAACCGCTTTGTGAAAACATTGGAAGCCCATCCCGGAGAATTGGCAGTGTCAGAATTGATGTGATTATATGAGCATAAGTACAGAAACATTGGAAAATATTCAATGGGAGTCATTTCAACAAGTATTGAAAGGGGGTGGGAGAAGCTTGGAACATACTGTGGAGTGAGTAGAATTCTGGGGGCTGATAGGCACATGCCTTGCAAAGGTTATGTTTATGAGACTTTAGCTGGAAATTGAAAAAAAAGTGTAGCATAAAAGCTGTTCTGCTGTCTTCTGACAAAGGTCCTGTGTTCATTCTGTCTCTTCCTTAAGAGTGTGTGGCTGAATCAAAAGGCGAAGGAATATCCTAGCTTACAGGTAAATCATCTCACAGACTTGCAGGTGGCAAACGTTCAAAGCTCAGGTTGTGATGTGGGGATTTAACCCAGATGGTCAACAAGAAATCAGTGGCAACATTTATACTGGAAAGACTGAGAAACTTGTAGCCTGGCCAGAGAAGTATGTGTCAGTTTTGCTAGTGGCATATATGGTTGCTATAGCATGCCTATCATCTCAGCACCCAAGAAAGAGGGGACAGAAGCTCATGGAGACCAAGCCATCACTGTAATATGTAGTCATAGGGGAGAGCAGGCCTGCTTTTTGTCCTGCCCGGCTCCCGCACGGCTAGCTT
>LOJH01017265.1:8123-22369 GCA_001685095.1 Ellobius talpinus
AGCCATGCGGGAGCTGGGCCGGATGAAAAGCAGGCCTGCTCCCCTTTCACTGCAATTAAGCAAAAACATAAATTCTGAGAGATCTGAACAGAGCCCGTCTCATCAGATAGAAAAAGATCACCAGGTTACAAAACCGCACCAGTCCCGGCATTCTAGGAAGAGCAGCTACGCACCTCATTCCATTGAAGAGGTAAGCTCGAACTTTCCTGGCTTTTCCAGTGCTTATCTGTGTGCACAAGGCCTTTTTGCCCTCTACGGATTGACAGATGGACTTATCTATAGGTACAAAAATAAGAATGTAGGGTCAAGTTTATTACTCTGTCAATTTAGCAAAATAATAGTATTAGTTTTTTCCCTAGGACCTAGCCAACTGGGTTCTCGGCCCAGTTAACAGTACCAGTATTAGGCTTTATTCTGTATAGGATTCACAGCTAGGTGAGACTGAATAGCACCTTCTAGTACTATGCAGGCTAGCTATGGGAATGAAGCTTCCAGGTCAGCTCCAGTTTGATTTCCCAATGACTTCTGACTCAAGTATGTTGTGTCTTCAGCAATAGACTTTTAAATCTTTCTTGAGTTGTTTCTTGTTTAAGTTTGCTTTCTTTTAGTGTGGTAAATACCATGATGAGAAAAAAAATTTGGGGTGAAGAGGGTCTATTTCAGAATATAGTCTATAACCAATCATAAAGGGATGCCAAGGAAAGCTCAAGGCAGGAGCTTGAATGAAAAATTAGAGAAATCATACTTACTGGCTTGTTTCCTATGGCTTCCTCACATACAGGCCAACCTGTCTATGGATGGCATCCCCCACAGTTGGGGGGTTAGAAAGGCATACCAACAGGTCAGTCTGATGGAAGTAATTCTTCAATTGACACTCCCTCTTCTTGGGTATGTCTAGGCTTGTGTTAAGATAACATAAGCTACTTCACACCCCATTATCAGGAATTTTATCATAGCAATGAGAATAGCTACTATACAATAATAACTCAGATTTCAGAAAAGAATCTCAAATAGTCATGAAAACCACCAAATATTGTACTTTGGGCTAAAGACTCAAATTGAAATTTAATTCCAAAGTCCTTGAGATTCTAATGCCCATGGCTTTTCATTATAACAGGAGATTGCAAAAGCATACTTAAGGTATCTATGGTCTGTACATACTTCCAGACTTGAGCCTCTTGTCCATATGCCATGTATATCTGGTATATTTATCTGGGACTCACCATTAGAATAACAATATTAAATGATAAGCAAAGAGGGAAGCCAGGACAGCTGAACATCCAGGCAGGAGAACAAAGGTATACTCAGATGTGTTTCGTCACCTTAATAAAAGAATTATAGAATTATAGAAGAAGGAAACAATTCTTTGCTCTAAGCCCAGAATAATATGACTGGTAGAGTTATCCTGTGTCCATATCTACTGTGAACACTGCACACACTGATGACTCTCTTCAGAGGTATTAAAAATACAGAGTGAGAACATTTTAAAAACAAGAAAAAATGAAGGTTAATCTTTACCAGGTTTATCTTCATGCAGATACATGGGAAAATAACCATCAGACTCTTGTCTTCTGTTATGCAGGTAATGTCACCAAATGGGCCCACCTCACACACTTGCTTCATGTTGTGTGGTTGTTTTATGTTAACTCTGGGAGCCAAATCATTAGCATGGAACTAGCCAGTAAGTCAGTATGTCTTGACTATGTTATGGAAATATTAGTTTCTGAGACCTACAGATGAACAATTACCTTCAGATTTTCATGGCCGACACATATTGTAAGCTGACACCATCACTTCCCAAAACCTTTCTCCTCATTTTTCAAACAGTAATCGAAGACAACCTGTGCTGTCATCCAATGGTAGGTTCTCCATTATAATATTTACATATATGAATACAAAGGGATACAGATATGAAAGACTGACAAACTGCAATGGATATCAACTGGATAAAAAGAACTGCTGAGGAAGAGAGCATTGCAAAAAGAAACATGAGACATGCAAGTGGAAGAAAATAAAGTAGCAAATGAAAAACATGAGAGGGAGGTGGAGAATTAACAACAATAACAACACATGGTATGAAAATTTCAATGTGGGGCCAGACAAGTGCATCAGTGGCTAAAGTGCTTGCTGCCAAGCCTAATGACCTAATTTCCACCCCTTGGACCCATGTGGTAGAAAGAGAGAACTGACTCCTACAAGATGTTTTCTGTTCTTTGCTGGATGGTGTTACATGTATGAATATCTTCCCCTTGCTAAATGAATAAATAAATACATGTAATAAAAAATTTAAGCTGGGTGGTGGTGGTGCAGGACTTTAATCTTAGCATTTGGGGGACAGAGACCAGCAGATCTCTGGAGTTTGAGGCCATCCTGGTCTATGGAGTGATTTCCAGGACAGCCAAGCCTGCACATAGAGAAACCCTGTCTCAGAAAACCAAGAAAATGTAAGTTTTAAAAAGAAAATATCATTAGGGTAGCTAATGGTGTGATACTTTAGAAAGTAAAATGCATTCCAAATGTCCTTTAAAAAGTGGATGGATCTACTATTCATGATGTTTCTAATTCTTTTGGAAGCCAGGAAAGCACAGGCAGTGCGTAATGCTACTGCATAATCTGTTTACCCAAATATACAGCTTGCACAGTTTTGAAATGTGGAGCATTTCCTACTATAAAGCAGTACTTATATATGGTTCCTCTTTTAAACAGAATATTTACATGTTTCTTCCTGAGTTCATTTACATGAAGCTTGTGAAAATCTGGAGAAATGTCTTCTTCAAGGAATTATAGAATTTTTAGGATATTAGCATCATGGCAAAATCTCTAACGAGGTTTCCATTTTCCATTTGGAAGTTCCTGCCCTGTGCCAGCCAATGAGTGCTCTGAACATCGAAGAGAGGACTATGAATAAGACTCTCTTCAAAGGAACATGTAGTCAAGGTCTATATAAACAGACGCATGGTGGAGATCGGTTCAGCCTGTTAACTAGTTTGCTACATAAAACAATAAGATTAGGGGCTGGAGATGTAGCTAAGTTGTTAGAGCACTTAAATAACATGTATAAACCCTGGGTTCAATCGCTAGCACCCTATGAATCTGGCGTGATGATGGGTGGTGGTGACAATGACGGAGATGGTATTGAAGAGGAAGATGCTGCTACTGGTGCTAGTGACAATGATAGTGGTGATGAACATGATGATGGCAGTGACTTTGGTCAATGCAGTGCTTGAGATAAAAGCCATCATGTGAATGAGCTTTCTCACAGAGCTTCTCCTCAAGGTCTGCAGGTTATTTTTAATGCCAGATTCCAACAAGCCTTACATTGAATGATCTGATTTAATTCAGTTTAAAGTAGTTTAATGTCATATGGTGGTTTGCCAATAATAATCAGTAGATAATAAGAGGAATTTATACTTTCTGTATTTCTCTCTTACCAACTGTTGTTTTCTAAGTATGAGACTGAAGATGGTTGACTTGAGGCGAATTTCTATGTATACTCATACAAATAAACATGCTTAAACACCATATGCCAGTTTCTTTTCATACTCAAAAGACCAGATGTTTGATTAATCTTATCTTTCAAATTAAGAGTTTTTGCATGGACAAAAATATGGCTGATTTAATTTTGTAAATAGGAAATGGTGGGTTTTAGATATCATCCAACTTGTATTGATATTGATTCCAACATTAACTAGAATCTCTCACTTTCTGTAACTAATGGAACCTTGGAAACATGTGCCATCATTATGAGAGGGAAATTGAATTATTATCTAGTAGATCTGTGGTAAGAACAGAGTGGGAAATACATCAGTTTCTTGTACTGTCCCTAGAAGACTGAACACAGCCCTTCTAGTACTGGGCATACTAGAGGGCTTGGTGATTAAATGTTCACTGACAACATATTTGACACCACACCCTCAGCATGA
The DNA here is from genome assembly GCA_001685095.1 of Ellobius talpinus. Taxonomy (NCBI): domain Eukaryota; kingdom Metazoa; phylum Chordata; class Mammalia; order Rodentia; family Cricetidae; genus Ellobius; species Ellobius talpinus. The sequence goes on from LOJH01017265.1 coordinate 12,047, forward strand.
AGTAAACAAAAGCACCAAATTCCACCAAAAAAGAAGCAAGTATTTACAAATTGAAAACTCACTAGGAAAACTGTGTTAATTCATTTCAGAGAGGTTTCAAAACTACTTAGCATCTGTATATTCAACTATATATTACTTTATCCAACAAAAGTATTATTGGTTAAAAATTGCATGAGATGAAGTAGGTCTAGGCATGAGACTGAATGAATGAATTATTTCATGATGAAATGATATGAATTATTAGAGCTGAAAGAGAAGGTATGGATTAATTTTGACCATAGTTCCAAGGTATAGTCAATTAGGTAGAGGGCTGAAATGTCGATTGGTGATTAATAGGCACAGAGGAAATAAAGTAAAGTAGTATTTAATGGGTACAAGACTTGATTTTGGAGAGATAAAAATGCTTGGCATTAGGTATAGATGGTGATTTTCAAACTTATTAATGAATTAAATGTCCCTACCTTTAAAAACAGACTTCTAATCCCTTATCATTTCTGTCATTGGGTGTGGGAGGTGCTGGAGAGATGGCTTAGTTCTTGAGAGTGTTTGATAGCCTTACAGAAGACCTGAGTTCAGGTCCCAGAACCCACATTCTATGGCTCACAATAATCTATAGCCCATATTGAATGGCTCAAAATCATCCAGGTGATTTGATGGCCTCTTCTGGTCTTCACAGGCACCCATGGATGAGACATATGCTTACACGAAGGTACACATACTCATAAATAAAAATAAAATAAAATTGGGAAAATTGTCATGAAAGTTTACTTCACTAAAATAAAAATAATTTGACTGCTTTAAACACGGAATTAGACAGATATGGTGTTTATCATTTTTAAAATTCTGTTAGCTCTCCTTACTGGTCACTTAAGTAGTTGTTAGGAGTTCTGATACATCATAAGGATTGCATCTGGTCAAATGGAAGAAGCTATTTGTAAATTTAAGACATGTTCAGGAACAAAATTGGCAGGCATGCTGGTCATTCACATAACATACAAGATGTGGAGATTCAGGGCAACAAACTTTGGAAAGAAAATGCACAGGTTAGGGAAGTCACTCAGTGTGGATAGAGTCCTAGTGAGGCCTGTACATTGCCCTGAATTGGAACCCATGAATGCATAAATCAACCATGGTAGTATATCTCTGCCATCATAGTGCCTAGGAGATAGAATTAAGATCAGAAATTCAAGGTTTTCATTGACCATGTAATATGTTTTAGGCTATCCTATGCTACGTAAGACCTTGTCTTAAAAATAATAACAATATGACTCAATTAAATTTTCTTCAAAATTTTGTGAATCTTTTGTACTTATAGATTCATAAAGGTATTAATTTGTACCTGAACTCTCCTTAGAAGTTTTCTTGATAATTTGCCCCATACTACATATATTGTGTGTATACATATATTCTTGTGTCTGTTTAAATCATTTTAAAAGCTTTTATGGTGCTTTTCATATGAAGGATTCAGGGCGGTATCTAGCTAGGTTGTCAGCAATGCTTAGAGGTCAAGACCCTTGTTCTAGAGGTTTGTTCATCTCATCCTGTGAACTTCACATTTCACAAGGTCTTCATTTATTGATTATTGTTTCCTATCATTGGGCTCAGTACAAGGGAAGGGAGTATTTTTCTATTTCTTATGAGAAATAGGCTTTTAGCAATATTCTTGTGGGAATCATTTTACATTTTCAGCATACCAATAAATGGCAATGCTTGGATATGTTATTGTCATTCTGAGTTGGTTCAAGAGAAGAGAATGGATATACCAAGTCTGTTCTCATTAATTGTCACACACAGAGAAAATTCTTTTTTCATCTTGTGAAAACATACTCTGGGCCAACACATATTTTGCATGTCATCTCTGTTAACTTTAGGTGAAGACTGAAGTTTCTCCAAAGATCTGCTACTGAAAGAGTCAGGTGCTAAAAATCTAAATTAGCAATTTTTAAGACAAGAAGTCATAGAACAAGGACTCTGGAACTGGCTCCGTTGAAGTGAGCACAAGGATCAGAAGCTTGATCCCCAGAACTCACATTTCAAAAGCCTAATATGGTGCCATGTGCCTCTAATTTCAGTTTTGTCAAAACCAAGACAGGCAGATCCCTTGGGCTGATTAGCCATCCATCCTAGTCCACTTGGCAAGTTCCAAGGCAAGTTCCAAAACTTGGTAAAACATCTTGTCTCAAAAATGAAGGAGGAGAGAGAAAGGATGAGGAAGAGAAGGATGAGAATAAAGAGGAAGAAGGAAGAGGAGTGAAAAAGGCCTGAAAATGTCATTTATTGTTGATCTATGACCTTCCTATGAATGAGTACACATGTATATACATACACATACACACAGAAACACACACACACGAATACATATATGCCATAAACAAAAATTCATAGAGCAAGAATAATTGTACAGCATCTCATTTCCTTATTTAGGTAAACAAGTTGTCTAGTGATCTCCTTTGTATTAATAAAGACTGCTGAATACACAAGCATGATGCACTCTCTAAGGCTCGATGTCAAGTTCTGTATTGTATTAATCTTGTTTTTTTCTGGATTCTAGGAAGCTGGTGAGTTCATTCTGCAAACTTGGCAGACACATTAAAGATCCAAACAACCTTAATGGCTTCCCCTCTTGCCACTTTTATTTCTAGAATAGTCTTTCTGATTTTTGTCTGTTACTGCTACCAACTTAAATTCCACATTGGTCATTCATCAATGTCTTCTGCTGGAAACACATTTTAAGTGTAGCCAGTGTCTGCTTATAAACAGCCACCCATAATTTGATGCAAATTGTGATTAGGCTTTAAATGTCATCCAAAGCCCATGTGTTAAGGGCCTGCTTCATTTTGGAGATATAGTTAAATTTTAAAACTTGGAGCCTGATGGGCAGTCATTAAGACATTATGCACATACCTGAGAAAAAGATTTAATTTCAATTTGGAAAAACTATGAAATATTGATCATGTCATCTTTTACCATGAGCAGATGACAATAATAAAAAAAACTTACTGTTAATATTTCCTTTCCACAGTTTTACCTGTAGTAGGCTTTTGGATTGCAATAACTCATTTTTATTTAATTTCACATGGAACACATGTAAAAATGAGAAAGTCTCTGTCTGTTTCCTTCTCGGTATAATATGGTTTTAGACTAAAGATTTGTCATTTGATTTTCACTCAAGTCTTTTTTTAGTTTAATAGAAATTAGATTGAAGACTTTTTAAAGATTTATTTTAGTGATGAGCTTATATGTATGAGTGTGTGTGTGTATGTGTGTGTGTACATGCGTGAGTTTAGGTGCTCACAGAGTCTAGAGAGGATGTTGGAACTCAGGAGCTGAGTTATAAGTAGTTGTGACCCCCTAGATGTGTAGTCACTGAGTCATCTCTTCAATCTAATACTAAAGTCTTATTATTTATACTCAAACAAGAGCTTCTGTTCATATGAGTTTTATGTACCATAGTCTGAATAGTAATCACAGACTCTCAACAAACTGACAGTGCCTGCAGTGGCTCTCTATGAGATTGGGCCTACCAGCAGCCCAACATGGTAAAGGAGAGGCCCAGTGACTCCTAGACCTCCTTGCTGAACTGTTTTCTATTGATAGATTCAGGGACAAGGAAGTCATTGACTTTAGTTGTATATTGACTGGTGACCTCACCAGGCCCAATAGACAATCTCAATTGAATGGTCAGATCAGCGACCTGATGAACAGTCAAATCAAAGATGACTCTAAATGAGCCATATATTCACATGCACAAGAAAACCTAAAAAGTCCAAAGAATCTAAAAAAGGGACAGCTAATAAGGAGTCAGAGGTTGGTGAGTGTAGGAGGGAGATAAGAGAGTATGGGGAGAGGGAGCAATTAGAATGCATTATAGGAATTATGAAATCATCAACGAACTTGATAAAGCCTTTTAACAGGTGTATGTATAAATTAAGCATGGTAGTGCATGCCTTTAATCCCAACACTCTGGAGACAGAGGCAGGCAGATCTCTGTAAAGTTGGGGCTAGTCTGGTCTACAGATTGAATTACAGAACAGCCAGGACTAAACAGAGAAACACTGCCTCAAAAAAAGCATATTATTACATAATTAATGAACTTATATATTAAAATATCTATTAGACATGATTTTTGAATAGTAATAAAATTAATAAGTATTTAACATTTAATAAACATATTGCTAATTTTTCTGTGCACAATTTCTTATATCACTTAGATACACCATGTGATCTTTGTTAAACACACTGCAGAAAACAGAGTAGGAATGAGAAGATCATTTGTTTTGTCACTGGTACTGACATCATAAGTACTTGAAAGTTCCTTTGGGGTCATTAGAGATCCTCAGAATGTATTCTGAGTGGCTTACTCAGTAACATGACTGTACATTACATTGCATTCACTTGAGACATATTCTATCAGTCTCCAATCTTAGTAATGGTGAGCTTGTTACCTGGAGACACCTTCTGTGGTCATGATTCCAGCAGAATCGAACTTAATGAAACTCAATTAGTCATTTTCTTCTAAGAGTCAGATGGTTTGGGAGTTTTGTGGGGGTTTGAAGGAAAATGTTTATCCTATACTCTCAGCTTTGTATATTGATAATTGTGATGGTTTTGATTGAGGCTTCACTTTGGTAAGATCCAGAGTTGTCTGCCTGTGGCTGTTTACAAACAAGAAGCCTACATGAGCATCAGGAACTGCTGACCTGGACCAAGGTGCAGTTTTCTATCTCTTAGAAAGGAACTGTTCCATACAGTCGTATGAGTTCTCTGTTCAGAGACAGACTCAGTACGGCCTTTAGGGAAGGGATCTGGTAAAGGTGTAAGTGTTGCTTTAGGTCCATTCCTAAAGGCAACATCTGTGTCAAACTCTTCCCACTCAGGTTCAGGAAACAGAAACAAAGAGTGAAATTACCAACATCCAGGCTTGGATGGAGAAGGATCCAGACGGTACTACATCTTTCTGCTCAACTATTGTTTACTGATGGATTAAGGGAGAAGTGCTCATTGAATTTTCAGCTTTGGCTCAAATATCTTTTCTGTGAAGTCTTCTCTGATGGTGTGGTACATGCCCTTACTTTAGTGCTGTAGATATGAATAACTATTTAGGCAAAAACATGTAAGCATTTTCACTTTGTTTATACATGTTTTCTGTGGCAATGAAGCCCCATCTGATGGCTGCTGTTATTGGAGGCTTCCTAATGATTCTACCCCACTTGCTCTCTCCCCTCTTTGAACTCTACAGTACATTATACTGCAAGCTTGACACCTAATTTTGTTATTTTAAACTGTGTCTTAAGTGTAGATCTTGTCCTGTGAGCTCTTTGAAACCAAAGATTTGGCTTTTAAAAAAGATTTTTGTTTATTTATATTTATATGTGTGCCTACATGAGTTTATGTGCACTGCATGGGTGAAAGCACTGGCAGGTGCCAAAACATGTATTACAATTTCTAGAATTGGAATTAGCAGTGGGTATCAGCTGTCTGATGTGGGTTCTGGGAATCAAGTCTGGGTCTGTGACAAGAGAAGTTAAGCGTTCTCTATCCTCTCTCTCTCTCTCTCTCTCTCTCTCTCTCTCTCTTTGTTGTGTGTGTGCATGTCAGTCTGTCTCTCATCTTCTTCCTACTCTTCCATTGCCTCTTTTTTTTAAATTATTTTTCTCTTTTAAATTTGAATTTATTTCACATACCAACCACAGTTTCCCCTCCCAACTCTCCTTCTTCTCACTCCCCACACTGAATCACAATTAATAAAAGCTCAGAGAGAGAAAATGGGGTTCAACCTGATTACCCAAAAAGTAAAACAACCAGCCACACTAGCTCTTACTTCAACCTCAATCTGAAAGTCTCAGGAATCTCGGAATGAGACTGTTTGTTGAAAGCTGTTTCCTCCCATTTTATAATCCTCTCTAGGGCTGGGATTAAAGATGTGCACCACCATGATTAAAGGCATGTAAAACCTGATTTCCATGACAACTAGTGTGGCTACTGGGGTTAAAGGTGTGTGTTACCACAGTCTGGTCTGTAAGGAACCAGTGAGATTGTTTCACTCTCAGATCTTCAGGCAGTCTGTATTTATTAAAACATAATTGAAATGCCTCTATATTTCCCATTTTTGTCTCAAATAAAAAAGAAGGTTATAATTAGTATAAGAAAACTATATACAATAAGTACAATGACTATATTCAATATATAGGGCAATAAATATATCAGCAATGTCTAGTCAATTTGTATTTGAAAATTCAGAGAAAATATTTCATATCTATCTTATCTTGGTGAGTCCGAAATCTTATACCTAATTTACATTCTATCATAACTTGCTTTCTGTGTCTATTGAACTATAACTATAGCTATCTAATTTTTAACTCTCTCAGAGACACAAGAAGAAAATAATAATAACTGAGTAAGCCAGAAGTGCAAGCAAATGACTTCCAAAAACTATGAGTAATGACAGAAACAGCTGGCTGCCTGGACAGTCACCTGCAAAGTTCCTCTGCAATGTTGGGGCATCAATCTTTGGCCTACCGGCCTAGCATATTCAACAGATTTTTCTGTGAAACAAGACATTTTGTGTCCTGCCTTTCTAATTAGGACAACATAATGTCAACAGTGGAGGCATGGGCACTTTCTTGCCCAGTGATTTATATTTGGCACAAAAAAAGTAAGCTCCATGTGGAGTTTCTTCGATGCCCATTATCTTCTCTGAAGTAGATTGGTGCTCCCAGGAGAAGACATTGTCATAAAAAGAAGAACCTAGGTTATTAAAACATCTTAAATGCCATATTCTGTAGATCTCTGAAGTGTTTGAAGATTACCTATCTATTAAAATTATATTTTTGTTTGAGCTTGACAAAAATACCTAATGTGACTACAAGTTCAATTATACTCAGTGGTTAACTATTAACCTATATTTCTTTATTATATTAAGCAGTTGATAATAATATTTATCAAGGACTAGAAATTTACATTACATTATTAAATGAACTGTGTAGGTACAATATGTTAAACAATAATAGAAATGTATGTACAATATAATTTAACAAAATTAATCTCAAATTTGTATCAAAATACAAAATTTGCATATAATATACAAAAGTAAAACCAATGTAAACATTTAAAACTAATAGTTGCTTTTAAAAAATAGATTCAATAATCTACCTTTTAATCTTATGTCTGTATCCTCCCTCTTTTTCAGAGTAGATTCAATAATCTACCTTTCTATCTTATCATATATATATTTTTTCTCTCTCCCTCTCCCTTTTTCTTTTTTTGGGCAGGCTTTTTCGACATAGATTTTTATCAGTAGCTATGAAACCCATCATGGAACTCACTCTGTAGACCAGGCTGGCCTCGAACTCACAGAGATCTGCCTGTCTCTGCATTCCAAATGCTTCAATTAAAGGTGTGTGCTACTGCCTGGCCTTTTTTTTGAAACAAGAACCTTGAATCTAATTTCCTTTGATTAGTTTTTTCAGACCATTATCCATAACAACTTTTAATCAACACATTAAAAAAACCAAACATCCATAATCCATTTTGGGGGCAATGTAGGCGTAGTCTTCTAGCCTACTTCTTGCTGATTGGGGATATTGATAATCTTAAGGGGATCCAAAGAAAATTTAACATTATGGTCCAGTCCTGACTGGAGTATTTTGTGAGGCTGGATTATCTCGTCCAGAAGTCGGGAAACTATTCTGGATGTAGAACTCAGAGAAAACTGAAACAAATGTATGCTGAAACATTGGATCTTTTGGGTCACCCGCTCACATTGGAGATTTTTCAAGGGGTCTTCCTTTACAATACCTTATTTTTCTTAACCAAGAATAAATTCACAGCCTCTCACTTCCTGTAGAAAGAACAGCAAAACTTCATCTCCAAAGTAACATAACTTTTGAAATAAATTTTGAAGTCAAGGCATGTTGAGCAAACCTTATTTTCTTAGCACAGAATGAATCCACAGCCTCTCAATTCATGTGGAAACAAAAGCAAAACCTCTTCTCCAAAGTAACATATATTTTGACTTAACTTTTGAAGCCAAGGCATTTTCAAAATATATAGGTTGGATTAATCCATCAACATTTATAATCAAATGTCTTTTAATAGCTCTTGCTCCTTCCTCAGCAGTCAAACAATTCAAAGACAACACATTAATATACAGTATCCAGATTCTCTGTTTATTTTCCATCTTTACATGGAAACTAAAGTGAGGCAGATGGGAGCTAGGAGTATTAGTTTTTCTCCTAAACCCAGGTAGCTAGGCTTGGGTTCTGATCCCTAGAGTTGGAATTCCATCCCAGGCCTTTCCTGAGCTGGTGGCTGGAAAGCCCCAGGCAAAGCACTTGTTTATTAATTTGTGCCTCAAAAAGTTGGAGGCCAAATGAAGCATGATTAATAAAAGATCAGAGAGAGAAATTGGGGTTCAACCTGAAGACCTGAAAAGCAAAACCACCAGCCACTAGCTCATATCTTGCCCTCAGTCCGAAATGGTGATCCTTCCTCCAAGAATCTTATAATGAGACTGCGTCTTAAGTGCTGTTTCCTCCCGTTTTGTAATCTTCACTAGGGTTGGGATTAAAGGTGTACACTACTGTTATTAAAGGCATGCACCACTCGATTTCTATGGCAATAGTGTGTCTACTGTAATTAAAGTTGCGTGTCATTGTGGCCACTGGGATTAAAGGTGTTTGTTACCATAATCTGTTCTCTAAGGTTGTCCAGCGGTACTGTTTTACTCTCAGATCTTGAGTCAGTCTTTATTTATTAAAATACAATTGAAATGACACTACACCACACCTCCCTGCTACTGCCACACCATCTACTCCTTCTTTGTCTCTACTCAGATGAGGTAAGACCTAAAATGGGAATCGACAAAGCATGACATATCAAACAGAGGCAGGACCAAGCTTCTCCCTGCTGCATCAAGGCTGAACAAGGCATCCCACCACAGGGATTTTTTTTCCAAAGAACAAATTCATGCATTAGAAACAGGATGTGGTCCTACTGCAGAGGCCCCACAAAGAACAAGTGATACAATTGTCACCCCAATGCAAGCTCCCTAGCTGTCCATCCAGAATCTGTTAGTTTGCATAAGCTCAAGTCAGCTGTCCCTGAAGGGTTGCTCATCATGATCTTGTCTCCCTTCGCTCATATAATCCCTTCTCCCTCCCCTCAAGTGGACTCCAGAGCTCTGCCCAGTGCTTGGCTGTGGATCTTATCATTTGGTTCCATCAGTTACTGGGTGAAGATTCTATGATGACAACTATGGCAGTCAGCAATCTGATTACAGGGGAAAGCCAGTTCAGGCACCCTCTCCACTATTGCTAGAAGTCTTAGTTGGCATCATCCTTGTAGGATCCCAGCAGTTTCCCTGGCACAAGGTTTCTCCCTAACCCCATAATGGCCCCTTCTATCAAGATATCTCTTTCACTACTCTTATCCTCCATCCAGACCCCAACTTGATCATTTTGAACCCTCATGTTTCCATCCCCCCATTCTCTGCCTTCTTTTCCCCTCCTCATAGACAGTGTACCAAGGATATCCCATCTTCTTCCTCTTTCCAGGGAGATCCATGCTTCCATTTTAGGGTCCTCCTTCTTACCTAGCCTCTCTGGGGTTGTTGATTGTAGCCTGGTTATCTTTTTCTTTACATCTAATATTCTGATGAGTGAGTACATATCATGCTTGTCTTTCTTGGTCTGGGTTACATCACTCAGAGTAATTTTTTCTAGTTCTGTCCATTTGCCATCAAATTTCATAGTGTCATTTTTCCCACTGAATAATACTCTATTGTGTGATACACCATATATTATTTATCTATTCTTCTATTGAGGGGCATCTAGGTTATTTCCAGATTCTGGCTATTGTGAATAATGTTGCCAAGAACATAGTTGAACACATGTCCTTGTGGTATGGTTGTTCATCCTTTGGGTATATGCCCAAGAGTGGTATCACTAGGACTTGAGTTGGAATGATTCCCAATTTTCTGAGAAACCACCATACTAGTTTGCACTCCCAAGAGCAGTAGAGGAGTCTTCCTTTATTCCACATCTTCTCTGACATAGGTTATTAGGGTTTTTGATCTTGACCATTCTGACAGGTGTAAAATGGTATCACAGAGTCATTTTGATTTGCATTTCCCTGATAGCTAAGGATGTGGACAACTTTTTAAAGTGTATCTCAGTCATTCAAAAATACTTCTGTTGAAAATTCTGTTTAAATCTGTACCTCATTTTTTTCTTTTTTTATTATCATTAAAAATTTCAACATCCTCCACTCCTCCCATTTTCCTCCTGTTCCCCCAATTCCCCCTCCCCCTCCCCCTCCCTTTAC
>LOJH01017266.1:0-16431 GCA_001685095.1 Ellobius talpinus
AGAAGAAGAAGAAGAAGAAGAAGAAGAAGAAGAAGAAGAAGAAGAAGAGGACGACGACGACGACAACAACAACAATGACGACAACCAGTGGGGTTTTGGATGCTCAACAATGAGTCCTATGGATCCAGGGAAGCATTTATGTCGACCGGGAGAAGGGGAACTTACTAATTGTGCCGGCTGGATGGAGAGCCCAACAATCAGTTAGGTGCAAATTGAGCCTGTTGCAGGTAGACTGGGAACAGGATCCTGGGCCTCAGATCACCTCTGGGCAGGAGGGACCATCAGGAAAGCCTGCCAGAGTCTTGGCATTAGTGCTGTAGTTTAAAGGTGGCGGAAGGGAAGGAAAGTCACATCATACAACAGAACTCACGTGGGAGGTTTATTGGGGGCGTACAGAGGTAGCCTCTGGGGCAAGAGTGAAGGGAGGGAGAGCAAGGGGTGAGAGGCACTTGCCTTTTAGGAGGGGACACAGCAGCTTGCACATAGGGAGAGCTCTACATAGCAGCTGTAGTTGATGACGTATTCTGTCAGGACCCTGAGAGCAGGCCAGCACAAATGCCCGAATGCTAACAAGGTGTATAGGTGACAAAGTTTCCTCCCATTCTGTGTGCTGCCTCTTATCTTGCTTGACTGTGTTTTTCGTTGTTGTACAGAAGGCCTTTAGTTTCCCATGCTGCATTTGTTAATTGTTGGCCGTATTTCCTGAGCAAATGGAAGTCCTTGCTTGTGTTTATGAGTTGCTGTGAACGCATTCCCTGGATTTTAGCAGTTTCATGACTTAAGGTTTTATGTCGAGGGCTTTGATCCATTTTGTAAATGGCCAGAGGTAAAGGTCCAGTGTCTTTCCTCTATTTATCGATATCAAGTTTTCCATTTGCAGAAGATGCTGTCTTTCAGCGAGTAATTAATATTGGCACCACGACCACCCTATCAAAAGTAATTTATAGATTCAATGCAATTGAAATAACCCCCCCATGCCTTTCTACACAGAAATAGGAGAAAAAAACCTTAAAATTCGTGTGTGCAGCTTACAGGTAATAGACTTTCACACACTATCTTGCTGTGTGAGTGAACTCTGTTCCCAAGGAGGAATGCCTCTGCCTGCCCAAGGAATGCTGCAGGCAAGATGTCTTCTCTCTCGCTCCTCAGCAGCAGTCAGCTTCTGGGCCTTATGCAAACAGTCTCCATTTGGTCTTGAGACCTTTTGTCTTCTGAGCACATCTGGAGATTGGAGGAAGAAAAAGTCGGCGTGGTTTTCATTGTTCCTCTGCCCCTGCTTTGAACCCTGAACTATCCAAATAAAAACTCAGAATGCCAGTTAAGGGCTCTGGAGCAGAATAGACTTGAGACCCCTGGTTCTGCTGAACCTCAAATTTAACTTCAGGTCCTAGGCACCAGTCATTGTCAGATCAAAATACGTATGGAAACAAAAGACTCCTCCTTTGAGACAGGCTCCCACTGTGTAGCCCTGGCTGGCCTGGAACGCTCTATGCAGAGCTGGATGGCTTTTTACCTCACAGAGATCTGCTGGTCTCTGTCTCTCACATGCTGGCATTAAGAGCATGTGCCACCATGTCCAGCCAAGATTTATTTTGGCTTTGGCACTGCAGGAAAACAGTGGCGCTCCCTCATTCTGAAGGTCACACTTCATTCCCTTTTCTTTTCTTTCAATTTATACCTCAACAGTTTCTGAAAAAGGATTAATGAAAGCTTCTAGAATGACTCTCAGGAAAGTAAAAATATACTAAAATGATTTTCAAGTTTCCAGCCAAGTATATTTCTTGCCTTCAGACTGTGAAGTAACAGTATCGTTAAGTGAGAAAAATAATGCACGTAAGTAATAGATGCATTTGGGTCAAATGTGAATAGAACTTTATTAATATGTGTTTTCTTTAGCTTCAGTTTTATTTAACAGCACGTCCTTGGGATTCACCCACAGCTGCTCTGTGTAGCTGCCCCTTGATTTTCACTGTTAGATGTGAAATTCCATCATGAATACTGCACTTTGTTTTTCCTTTGTATTGGTGACAGATGTGCGGATTGTTTCCAGATTTTTTGTTGTAATTGAAAAATGTCAGTATCAACTTTTTTGACAAGTATTGTGGTATATATATATGAAAACATTTTGGAAAGAGGCATATATTCCTGGGATTGTAATTACCAGGTCCTAGTATAAATGCATCAGTTTTATTATGCATAAACATAATAAACATAAGAAAACATAGCATGTTTTCTTGAGTGTTGTACTGATGGGCACTCCCAACAGCCGTGTCAAAGGTTTCATTTGCTCCACAACCACGCTTTGCGTTATCAACTGTTTCATTTGGATTCTCCGCAGTCTGATAGCTCACTGTAACTTTAATTTGTATGCCCCTGAGTTCTTGTGTAGGTCATTGATGTTTTCAGTTACTTCCTTTTCTGGAAACTTTATCTATTATCTACTGGGCTGTCCTTTGTAATTGGCATAAATATTTTTAATTAAGCATGTGTCCTGGTAACTTGGCAGAAATTTGCTATATAAATCTTTCATTCAATTTTGGCTTATTTTTCACTTTTAAAATTTATTTCCTTTTGCATACACATTTTTTCATTTTTACCTTTTATTGAAAATAGATTATTTTGTCATATAATATATTCTGATTACATTTCCCCTCCCTGTGTGGACACAGATATTAAAGTTTAGTACAAATCTATCATCCCTTTTTATGTGTTTTATTCTTATCATGACCTAGTTGAGAGCTTCTTTTGTCTTGAGATATTAAGGATACCCTTGTGTTTTCTTCAAAGTTATTTTATTTTTAGCCACTTCCTCATGCACTTTAAAAAACATGTTTTATCTTGAGAACACAATTTTACTTTTTATATCATTGCCCAATTAGAGTATGTATGAAGTCACATATCATAGATTTGCTTTCATGCCCTGTATAACCTGGATCAGGCTCGGCAGTATTCTGCTATGTGGTTATTGTTCATGTCAACCCATGGAACAGGATATCTGAGATGGAGAGACCAGATGTATTACTGATTTTAAAATGTTAGGCTCAGAAGCCTAACTTTTTAATAATAGCAACAATTAAAGTGACAACAGAAAATATGAGAAGCTTTGCAGAGAACTGACTTTTTGTGAACATTAAAGGCAGGAGCAAAGTAAACACCAAATATGACTTTACTGACTTTAGAGAGACAGGTATTTTCAATGTTAATTTTACTGAAAATGACGTTGCTCTGAGACTTCAGGATAGATATTTCAGAACCATTTATGTATATTCAGTAAGTTAAATCTGTGGGCAGGGTGTTTGAAAGGTTTCTCTATACTTATTGCTCATAAGAATTCCCTACACATTCTAGATGCTATCTCTTCTCCTAAGGATGTTTCCTAGTTCCTGTTCTTTGGTTTGTTTGTTTTAATATTTTCATGGTGTCCCCTGAAGAAGAGAAGTTGTAAGCTTTATGTAGCCAATGTTATCAATAATTTCCTCTATGTTTGTGTATCTTATTTAAGAAATTTCTCCACAGTGAGGTCATGAGAGGATTTTCTTATGTCTAATTATAGTTTCAGTAGATGCTTACAGACATTTAGCCTGACTGAAACTGATGATTATTCAGGGCATTGGTTGTCGAGGTTGACATCATTGTTACTCCCCTTCTATCTGTCTCCTCTTTCCTCCTTCCGTCTATCTTCCTTCGGAGAGTTTTCCCTCTGTATTTCAAAATCACTTCATCTTTTTAGTAACCTTTTACTTTTCCTTAATATTTTTAGGCTTATTAAAATGTTTAATGTTTATTCTTCATTTTAAAATTTCATACTTCTGCATTCTGTGGCTCCTGGTGGTTTTCCTTGAGGTAATTTGCGTCCTTGTGGATGCTCCGCGGTTTGGCTGTATGTTCACATGTTCTGAATTTTATCTGAGGTCAGTGAGACCCATATTGACAAGTTACACTTCCAGTGAATGTTTATTTACAATTGCTTCTGCTTGACGTGGGGCACAGGCAGTGGATGGTGCAGCAGGAGATAGAACTTTCCTCATTGGCTGTTGCTTCTGCTAGAATCGGGTTAGTCTTCAGTGCAGGCTCAGGTGAGGAGCTGCCTAAGGATGTGAATTCCAAGGGGCCATTTTGTGTTTTCCCTTCCAGTGCTGTGTGCTATAATATGAAATTTCCAAGATGTCTCCTGAATTAACTTCTGGTTTACTCATGTACAACTTCCAAGATCAGGCCTTTGTCATTGCTGACTTACTAAGAATTCTTAGAGTCTTGCTTCTAGGAGTGTTCCTGTCATGATTTGTCTTGTGTGTGATATAGAAGCTTGGGTTTACCGTCATGGGCCTGTGTCCTTCTGGGAAAGGCAGATTCAAAGCTCAGAAGATTACCATCATTCAGTGTTTCAATAAGCTTTCTTCCTAATGCATCAGAGCACTTTAAAACAGCCGACCTGTTCTAACCATGTTCACTGTGACAGTGGTCGTGATGTGAAGTGTGCCCCCTCACTGGAGAATAGTTTTAGAGCCTTCAATGGCTGCTTATAATAAATTGAAGAGTTGATGCCAGGTGTGCTGGCACACACTTATACATTACAGCACTCAGGAGGCAGCAGAAAGAAGATCAAGAATTCAAGGTTCCGACAGAACTCCCATGCCTTGGTCTGAGCAGTGGGGCAGTGACTGTAGAATCACAGTTAGTAGCTGAAACAGCAGTAGATTCAGATGCAGCCACTGCACCAATTGCCAAACAACACACACACACACTCACACACACATACACACACATTCACACACACACACACACTCACACACATACACACACACTCACACACATATACACACACACTCACACACATACACACACACTCACACATATATACACACTCACACACATACACACACACTCACACAGACATATACACACACTCACACATACATACACACACATACTCACACACATATAGACACACTCACACAGACATATATACACACACACTCACACAGACATGTACACACACTCACACACATATACACACACTCACACAGACATACACACACACTCACACACATATACACACACACTCACACACATATACACACACACTCACACACACATACAAACACACTCACACATATACACACACACTCACACAGACATATACACACACACTCACACACACACTCACACAGACATATACACACTCACACACACACACACACATGGAGGGGGAGAGGACAGCATACACCTGGGAAATAACGTTAAGAACCTATAATGGGCATAGTAAAAAAATGCCCTTTAGACACCTATAAACAGCTTAGGCAGGATCCCCACTACACCCAAGGCTGCACCTGGTAAACAGAAGTCAGTGACATCACTCACTCAAGATAACCAGACACAGTTCTAGAACCCACAATGCCCACGGGACAGTATATAAGCATATCTGGAGAAACATCACCTTGATCTGTGACTGGAGAGCCTCCCCAGGATCCTGACCCTTGAATCAGAGACTTCTGTTAGAGACTGGACCTGAACTTCAGCTAAGGTACATCACACAGGCGAGCAGCCTTGGGGAGACAGGCTTAGGGCCATAGTTACGAATTTAGAATGTAAACCTTGTGTGATGACCCTCAGCACAGTAAAACATAACTTACGTTTACTAACTACATGGATCTACCTTCTTGCTCGCAACAGGAATACAAGACTAAGTCCATAGACACAAGACCAGGTAGGAACTTCATTCGCCCACTCTTGTAAATTATCTGCTATGCCACACTGCAGATAAGACCAGGAAGTTTATTTAAGGAGTTTTAAAGACTTCAACAATCAGCTTAATAAATGGTGATTTGGGGGAAATGATGAGTGGTAATACCTAGAAGCCAGTTCAAGACTTCAGTGATATTTAGAAATTTTGTTTCCTTCCCATTTTTAAGAGAGCAGAGCTGGTTCTTGGCCAAATAGTTTGTCCGTTTTATTTACTGTACTATAATGCTCATTTGACAGGGCAACCCTAAAGTTTTCTCTCCGTTCCTTATTTCATTGCTATAAGAAAAACATCATCAAATGCCAATCAGGATGGTGGTGTCACAATTTAAGCTCTGCTTTATAAATGCCAAGGATCAGAGTTATCGAAAGAGCCTTTATAGGCATTCTATAAGTGACCAACGCGATTTTATTTCTGCACAGACATGACAAGTGAGAATTGTGTCTTTCTCCATTCTATTACCAGAGCCTCATTAGGACCCAAGGAACACATGGGGAACTGACCCAGCCGAGACATTCGCGGGCAAATTACATTAGAATAACAAATGCCAATTGCTCTGAATCTCTCTGAAGGAGCATTTTCTCTCCAAGGTACAGTAAGAATTGCATTACCTGTACAGTTGGTCAGCTCTGTTGAATAGTTCTTCATTTTACAAACAGAAAGTGACCTTCTGTCGATTCCAGAAGGATAGTAGCATTGCGGATTCATTCAAAATAAAGCCAATTGGAACAAGACAAGAGTAATACTGGCTTTACAAAAAAAATCTGGGAGGTTTGTTACACAGTTAAAAACATAACCTAAACTATCTGAGGGAGGTTTGTTATACAGTTAAAAACATAACCTAAAATATTTAGTACAAAAATATATCCTGAAATTAGATTTAGACATTTGGCTTTTATTTCCCCTTAATTAAACACCTAATGTTTTAGATTGCAACTGGGTAGTGGAGAACAGAAATACAGTTTTGAGAGCTCTCAGTTTTGAACTGCTTTGAAATATGGACACAATTATCCTCAATAATGATGATATTCTTCAGCTGTCGGAGTTTTTTATTTTTCACATTTTACTGTACCTGAAATCTGAGACCCAAAGCAATGTGAAGAGAAACAAGCCCCAGGTTCTAGCCTTTTCAGAGGCTTTGTGAGTAACAACAGTGGTAACATTCAAATGCTTGAATTCTAGGTTAGGAGGTGGTATCCTCAATGAGCTGAAAGGAAACTTTATTTTATACAGATAAAGGTTATTATAATAAATGCTAAACAATGAAATCAAGCACAACAGAAAATTGTTAAATATATTGTCTTTATTATGGTGTCTCAAAGCCGTGACAAACAATGGGATAGATTTGGGGTGACAAACATTTGTTGATGGCAAAGCTTATGTATGACCCACAATAGAAGGTAATTAATTTACAGGGTTGGGTAATTTAATTAAGAAAAAAGGAAACTATTAGTTAAGCTAAATACAAAATGCAAACAACACCCTACAGTTGGGTGACTGTGTTTGCTGCTGCGGCTGACAATGTGAGTCCAAGCCCCAGAATCCACATGACAGGACAGAAGCGACTCCTTCAAGCTCCTCTGACCCCCCACAGACCCACAGTGGCACGTGTGTGCACATACATGCACTGACATAATAAAATAAATGTTTTTAAAAAACCCTACAATCACAGCATTGATTTCAAAGATGCCCAACAAAGGTAGACACGAGTATGTATTGTACAAGGAACGTGCTATCTGCTAAAATCTATTTAGAAGATGCTTTAGGTTGTGTTGGGAAATCACAAGAACCTGTTAGTTTTTGATGATGTAGAAAGTGCCATCCATAATTACATAACCATAGTATTATAGTATAGCAATCAATGTATATCTGACCTAGCATCTTGTTTTTCAAAATTTAATCCTTAGAAGAAGAAATGACAATCACTCTGACCTAAATAGATGTACTATTAAAAATAATTCACACTATTGTGGTATTACTTTTTGCTATTACTGGCTATGAGATATGAGGGTAAATATGTATTTCAGGGATCCATAAGAAACATCAGTGGAGACACACGCAAGGTGAGAGGGTGCTTCAGAGGCCCAATGACTGCCGATACCATGGGATGAATGAGTGGATGCATCCAGAAACCTGTCTACCTCCCTGATGCTTTTCTTCCCAGGTCATCTTCTACATAGCATAAGTTGGTAACTTAAACACACGGAAATCTTTATTTAGCATTCAGTTGTAAAAAGGTAGCAGAAATCAAAACACTGAGTTTAAATGATTTATTCATTTTTAAGAGCATGGAATGATATACCAAATCTGGTAAGATAATTCGAGACTGTGAGTAAGCTTGTTCCGATAGGCTGGTTCTCACTGTGGGTAGGACAGCTAAGCGTCTCTCTGTCTCACTGTGCTACAGACACAACGAGAACACTGCATCTCCCCCCTAAACACTAAAGGCACAGTGTTGGTTGGAAGTAGTGCTCAGTGGATGTGGACACTACTGTTCTCGACGTTTGAGATAGCATACAAGTTTTGCTTCTTCTGTGGTTTTTGAACTTGGAAAAAGTATTTGTATTTTTAAAAGCACTCAAAGAGGGGTGAAAATTGAACCTGCCCATTGGTTGTCAGGAGAGTTGAATGAGAAGGTGCCGGAGGGGCCCTCTGCGAGGTGTCTCGCATTTGGTCGGCTCTAGATGAATGTTTCCAACTGTACTGAAGATTAGTGTAGCTTCTAGATCACTTTCATATTAAAGTTATAGTTGTAGCACGATTCGTAAAAACCCAGAGACAGATACTGGGGTTCAACCTAAAGGTCAGAAAAGCAAAACAACTAGCCACTGGCTCTTACTTTTACCACAATCCGAAAATGGCAATCCCGCCTCTAGGAATCCTTAGAATGAGACTGTCTGAGAGCTATCGCTTCCTGTCTTATAGTTCTCTCTAGTACTGGGATTAAAGGCATGCACCACTACCACCTGGTTTCCACGGCAAAGTAGTGTGGCTACTGGGATTAAAGGTGTGTATCACCACTTCCTGGTCTGTAACTCTGACCAGGGCAGCTGTTTTACTCTCTGATCTTCAGGAAAGCTTTATTTATTAAAATACAAACGAGGGATCACTACAGTTAGTTATAGAGTACAGAACTAAGCCCTGTAGAATGAGAGACAACTGAGTTTCTTCTGTGCTGTTTTATGGACTGAGCTGATATTAAGTATATCAGTTTTAATCTCAGTTTAAAGAGCGATTTTGGAAAATTCGGGTTCACACAAAATGAAGTCATGGAAGAATGATGTTATCTCAATAGAAGATTGTGGGGAGAAAACTCTCTGAGGACCCTAGAGTGAGAACTAGGACCATGGAGGATACAGTCTTGGTAATCTGGAAGATGTTTATATTGTGTGAGCTGTCCAAAGACAGGATGCTTTCCTCTGAAGACATTGGCTTCTTGACTTATTTGTCTATTTATTTAGCTGAAAAGTCTTTTGAGGAAAGGATTAGAGGTGATGGAGAGAAGATATAAGAATCTGAGTTTGGATTTTCCTAGGGAACTTAAAGGCTAATTCTTCTCCAAGGCTCTGTGGTTTCATGGGTCTTGACTTCCATACAGCGATTACAGTTTTAAACAATGTGGAGAACTTGTGCCGAGTCAACCTGTCTTTTCCTCTGGATTATGATCACATCCCGCTGCACATCCTGATCTGCACAGTGAAACTCTATTTCCTACGCTGCTCTCACCCGAGGTATCTGGGGAAGAGAGCTTGAGGAATTTGCATGCTGATCACACTTGTGTTTATCTTAAAATAGGAAAGTTGAAAAATGATTAAAACCTGTCCTGCTGCATGAATTTTTTTCATTTTTTTAGTTCTCTGACAGTTTCATGCATGTATATAATGGATTTTTGTTTTATAACTTCTTTAATATCTTGTAATGCTCCTATCCATAGCAAGGTCAGTATTAGTTAAGAGATACAAACATTAATATACATACATATGGTTCACAATTGACCTTGTTACCTTTGAATAATGTGTCTCACAGGAATAATTGTGTCAGCATTTATTTACTGTCTCATTTAGTGTAACATTCTGCTTGTAAGACATTTAGGTTTTTTCTTGGTTTTTAGTTTATTATTCCTAATCTTATAATTTTATTTTTAAAAAAACTTAAGGGCCAGCTTTACAAATAAGTCATGAGTATCCCTGAAGGAAGCTTGAGAATGGGTCTCCAGCTTCTCCAATGTATACAACTTGGTATATTTTCCCCGTATAGTGGTGTTATAAGATCTACACAGTTTATGGATAAGTGAAGAGGTTTGGCTATATAGTGAAGAACCTGGAAGAAAACAGGTGGTAAGGAAGACTGGAGAGTAGTGGAGAATGAACCATTTGAGAAAGATGCAGTATATAATAATAATATTAATGTCCCATATGAATGTTTGTTTTAACCAAAGGCACTATGACCAAGTGAGTCAGCTGACTCACCATGTTGATATCAACCAACTTTGATCCACTGTGAGTGATGCCAATGAAGTAATAAACAATGAAGGGCCTAGCATAGCAGTAATGACGACTGCACATGTCTCAATAAAGAACTAATAGCCTGGATGTGGGATTTTCCTCTGTATGCTGTGAATACCATTGGTTTATAAAGAAACTGTCTTAGGCCTGTGATAGGATAGAGTAGAGCTAGGTGGGGAAAACTAAACTGAATGCTGGGAGAAAGGAGGTGGAGTCAGGGAGAAGCCATGAAGCTGCACCAGAGTCAGACACAATGAAACTTTGTCGGTAGGCCATGGGCCTTGTGGTGATGCACAGCTTAATGGAGATGGGTTAAATTAAAATGTAAGGGCCATGACCTTGTGGTGATGCACAAATTAATGGAGATAGGTTAAATTAAGATGTAAGAGTTAGCCAATAANACTAAACTGAATGCTGGGAGAAAGGAGGTGGAGTCAGGGAGAAGCCATGAAGCTGCACCAGAGTCAGACACAATGAAACTTTGTCGGTAGGCCATGGGCCTTGTGGTGATGCACAGCTTAATGGAGATGGGTTAAATTAAAATGTAAGGGCCATGACCTTGTGGTGATGCACAAATTAATGGAGATAGGTTAAATTAAGATGTAAGAGTTAGCCAATAAGAAGCTAGAGTTAATGGGCCAAGCAGTGATTTAAATAATAAAATTTCTGTGTGATTATTTTGGGGCTGAGCACCCAGGAACAAACAAGCAGCATCCTACAACACTAATAGCCTGGATATTACCATGGCCAAATGATCAATTGTGAATTTTTTACATTGATATTATAACGAGTGCCAAACCTTTCTTCTGTTGACTGCACTGTGTTTCTTCCATTGTGTAACAAATAGTGCCTTTTTCCTCACTGGAACAACAATCTGGATAATTTAGGGGCTTCTGTGCTGTTTCTGTTAACTTAGTGAATGCCTTTATTTAATCATGCCATCTCACACAGTATTGCTTGTGATCAATAAAATCAATTATAGCAAAATAATTAAGGCTGCTATTCTTGGAGTTCACTACCATCATTATGAAGCAGCTGACTTATGGCACCACAGAGAGTTTAAGGATGACTTAGGACCCTGTGAGTGGAGAAGCAATACCTTCTAACACTGGGGCTGTATCCTTCAGAATAAAATATGTTCTCTGAACAATTAATGCATAATGCTATTTCTCCCAACGTAGTAATGAGTATGGGGAGGACATTTCTCATTATTATATTTAGTGATCAAGGCACAAATCTTTTGTATCCTAAATCCATTATTTGGCTTCTGCGAGCTTAAAAGTCTTAGTGTTAATTAGAGGAGTATTCCTCTAGAGGACAAAATTGATTTGGAATTTTAAATTACCACGTGTTATTTTGGGACTTTCTTTTGCAGTGGACTGAGAAGTTAAAAATATGATGCTATTGCCCATGACCTTCTAAGACAGAGTCCAGAGGATCCTCTGGAGTGCCTCTTAGTGCTGTACTGTCTAGTGATCAAAGTCAGAGACTACAGCATCTGTGTATAGGTAGGCTCATAAGGCCAACCATTCCATAGTTAAGATTTCAATGACCCCAGTCATGACTGGATGAGATGGTGGCTGAACACAGAGGAAACATGAAGGAAGGAAGTCAACAGTGACAGAGAATCCAAAGTTAATAACAAAATTGATCTTTTTGGTGTACAGTTCCATCAATTCTAACAAGTATAGACTTTTAATATTCATAGCAGCCACTTCTGAAGATACAAAACATATCACCATACTTACATACCGCTTTGTGTTATTGCTTTGTAGTTATTGGTCCCTTCCACTTCAGTCACTAAGAAGCAGAAATTTCTGTAACTATAATTTTTTGGGTGATTCCATATAGATGAAATGATAACAGCATGTATTTTTTGAGATTAGCTTCTTCTTTTTAATGTAATGGTTTTAAAAGTCATCCAAGATAAAAAATGCACATACGTAGTCATTTCCTTTTATGGTCAAGCAGTGCTCCCTCGGGTGCCACATGTGGGAGATCTTAGGTGGTTACCTCCAAAATCCACTCAATGTATTTCAGAATGTGGAGATGGGATTGTCACCAAACTAGACAAGAAATGAACAGTACCAACATATGAAAGTTCTAGTGCAGGAATAAGACTACTTATAGATTGTGAGTGGTAAGAGAGTAAGTGCTACAGAAATTTGTTTGATTTATTTTATATCCATTTTGCCTTAATTTTAGCATGCCTTTCTGAACCATAAAGGTTAAACAGTTAAGATATTCCAATTTAACTCT
Organism: Ellobius talpinus; assembly: GCA_001685095.1. Taxonomy (NCBI): domain Eukaryota; kingdom Metazoa; phylum Chordata; class Mammalia; order Rodentia; family Cricetidae; genus Ellobius; species Ellobius talpinus. The sequence continues at coordinate 12,508 of LOJH01017266.1, forward strand.
ATTACATTTAAAAGTTAAATTTTTAGAAAAATAAGAAATCCTAATGAAACTATACTTATTTACAGTACTATATTAAATCTTATAGATACAAAGTATTAATTTTTAAAAGACTAATCTAAGCAAGGAAAACATTAATGTGCAGTTATGCTCATAGAAGAAGAGCAATGACAACAGGAAAACCTCAAGCAGCTGCAAGAAGCTTTTGTTTGTTGTTACACTTGGGATTCTCTGGTCTTGTTGACATTTTCCCTCCATATTCCCAAGACTCCTTTGGGACTAGAGTCTACATTGAAAGCAGGCTAAAGAAACACTCTCAGATGAGATGTAGGAGACAGAGAATAACATGAAGCAGCAGCATGATCACAGATAAATTCTTAGGGCAAAGATGGCCCCAGTGGCATTTGGTTCCTCTGCGCTAGATGGCACAGAGGATTGAGTACTCTATGAAGCCCACAGGAGAATTTGTACCTGTTGCCTGGTTGCCTGGTTGCCTGGTAGGGCATTATTCTTTGTTTCACCTGGTTTTACAGATCCAAACTTTGTTTACTTTCTCTCTAGGAAATTCTGCAAGGCACTATATACCACATGATATAATGAAGTAAATATATAATAGATTTTTCTCTATAAACCAAAAGGGGGTAGCATCTATTATGCACAGTTAATTTTTTGTTTCTTAAATTGAGAATTGGGGATCCATCCGAAATTCATCACTGCATAATTTTTAGAAACTACTAAATTAATTACAGTGTGACTGTGATGATGCATATTAGTGATCAAAATACCAGGTGCCTTCATTGATAGTGCAAGAGAAATTTTGGAAACTTCAAATAATTGCAGTGTGTCTGAAGTAGTTCATATTATCAAAAAAATCAGTTCTCATTTATAGTGCTCATTTAACACATTGATTCATGCTACACATATTTATTAATGCTTGTATATTAGATCTGGGAATATAGCAATTAAAAACAAACAAAATCCTGTATTTGTGGAGCTTAGATTTTGGATAGAAGAAGCAGGCAATAGGCTGCTTGCAGTGATAGTCATAGGGAGCAAGGTAAAGCAAAGACAGGGAGATAGGAAAATGCAGGAATTTTAGGGGGGAAACCCACTAGGAAATGACACTTGAGGAAAGACTTGCAGAGGAACACCACAGGCCGCGCAGGTGGAGGAAGCAAACATTCCAGGCTTTAAGACAAAGGGAAGCCCAAATGGATCCAATTAACTGAAGGAACAACCAGTGGGTCAGAGTTGCAGGCACTCAGGAATGAAGAACTTTTAAGATCATACACTCAAGAACAAAGGTACAAATATCCATACCAAAGATCAGCACACAAGTGCAAGAATCTATATGTGATTCTTTTGATTACTGCAATAACTATGCTTGGTTGTCAACTTGGCTAAGTCTGGAATGAACTAAGAGCCCAAAATAGAGGAGCTTACCTGTGAGCGATTTTTGCTTAACTTGAGGTAAGAAGATCTACTTCTAATCTTTCCAATAGGAACACAGACCTTTAATCTGGATCTTGAGACAGAAAGACTACCTTTAATCCAGAATTTTTGAGCTGGGAAAAATCTCCATCTAATTTGTGCCATGCCTTCTGCTGGAAGCCTGTTTCAGGACATGGAAGAAGGAAGCTTTTGCTCTTTGTCTGCTTGCTTTCTTTCGCCTTGCTGGCATGTCCACTCCTTCACTGGCACAAGAGCCTACTTCATAGAGCCTACTTCCTTGGGATTCCAGTAATACTGAAGTCCAACTGTGACAACCGGCCTCGTGGACTGAACAACTACTGGATTCTTGGGCTTTCCATTCATAGGCAGCCATTGTTGGGTTAGTTTAAACAGCCTGTAAGCCATTCTAATAAATACCCTTTCTATATATATATATACAGAGATTCATTCTAAAAGCTCTGTTACTCTAGAGAACCCTGACTAATACAATTTCCAACTGTTATGCCCAGATCATGGAGTCCCCACCCCAAACCAATTAGGAGACTGAGTCCTGTATCTAAAAGCAAAGAGCCTTTATTCTTTTTTTTTAAAGGTTTATTTATTGTGTATATAGTATTCTGCATGCCTGCATGCCTACGGGCCAGAAGGGGGCACCAGATCTCATTATGGATGGTTGTAAGCCACCATATGGTTGCTGGGAATTGAACTCAGGACCTTTAGGAAAGCAAGCAACGCTCTTAACCACTGAGCCATCTCTCCAGCCCAAAAGTCTTTATTCTTACACAAGTTTGCAAGCTCAGACTTTCTGTGTGTCCAACATTTGGAGTAATCAAAGAGCCCTGAGTTCAGTTAGGGTTGGGTTTTTATAGTCAGCAAAGGGGGGGAGGTGAGGGATTTCTAAGGTTCAGGACCCCTGATTGGCTGACATTTGTCTAGGTGTGTCCTGGTGAAAAGCGATGGGTGTGTGCTGGCAGGCGACCCTATCTACAATGGTTAGGAATTTCCTTTGGATGGTCTGTTCCTAAGTGGTGCCTGGGTGGTCTCGGTTTGTGGTCTTTCTTGGAACCAGTATTGCCTTAGGGTAAACTATTAAGACTCTGGCCTCTATTGAGCTTATCATGGCTGGGTTCTACACCAAAAAGATGCAAAACTTCTGACTTAAGATGACATTGGATGCATCTCCCTTCCTTAAGACTTTCAGACTGCAGGTAAATACAGTACAAGCAATTTAGGGAAGGGACATTTACGACAAATTATAACTATAGCAATAACAATGGCAGACACTTCAGAGTCATGAACTCATTAGATACATTTAATTTATTGCAACCAATCCTACAATGTCAGGTATTTTCAGACTAAAGGTTTAGGCAATGCTCACATAGCCAGTAAGGAGGAGAGTTTCCATTTGAAGCAGGTTTGCCTGATTGCACATCTGTGATTGTCAATTTCATGGGTCAATGTGACTGGACTAAGGGACATCCATGAATAACTTGTAAAACTTTATTTTGGGTGTGTATGAGGGTGTTTCTGAAATAAATTAGCGTATTGACCAGCAATGAGTAAATCTACTCACCATGTTGGACTATCAGCATCTAGTTAGTCTCTTGCACCATGAAGGGAATGAAGGTGGTGAACCACTGTCTCTCTTTGAGCTGAGGCATATACCTTTTCCTTCTCTCAAAAATCTGAACTTTCTGGCCCTTGGCCTTGGACTAGGCCCAAGTTTCCTGACTCTCCAGCTGGTATAAAACAGATCCAGGGTTGTCTTGGCCTCCATAATCATATAGCTTGTTCTGACTTCTTTCTGCATGTGTGTCTCTCTGTACCTTATTTTTTCTACTGTTTGAAGAGCTCTAATTTATTATTCTTTAGTGTTTCCACAACCTCTCACAGTAGGTTCAACTTTCTATCCTAGAAAATTTTTTGTTCTTTAATACAAACAGTTTCATTTTGATCTTTTAAGAAGGTCTCAGACATGCAAAAGAAAAGTGTTCCACTGGCAAATGGGTTTAGAGAAGTAAATTAAGACATTCTTAAAAAAAAACAAAAAAATCAAGACATTTGAAGTTAGCTTTTATTCAAATGACCTCCATAAAAAAACAAAACAAAACAGACAAAAACAAAAAAATTACCCCCTTTTTCCTCCTTTAGAAATTCATCTATTTATTTTTCTAGATTCCTCATTCCTCATTTACTGAAACTCAAAATAATGAATAAATTATATATAAAATGCAGACTGTGATAGAGAAAAAATAGCTTAAGAACTGTGGTGATTTGAATGGAAATGACCCCATGTTTATTATTTAAATGTTTGGTTTCCAGTTGGTGGAAATGTTTGAGAAGGATTAGGAGGTGTGGCCTTGCTGGAGAAGGTATGTCACTGGGGGATGGGCTTTGAGGTTTTGAAAGCCCACACCAGGCCTCAGATGCTCTCTCTCTCTCTCTCTCTCTCTCTCTCTCTCTCTCTCTCTCTCT
>LOJH01017267.1:0-28136 GCA_001685095.1 Ellobius talpinus
CTCCTTCCTTCTGCTCCTCATTTGGACATTGGGAGCTCAGTCCAGTGCTGTTTTAATTTTTTAACAGTGTTCAGGATAGAGTCTAGAGAGGTGGTTCAACTGATAAAATTACTTATTCTTGCAGATTACCTAGGTTTAATTTTCAGCACCCACTTAGTTACTCAAAATTATTGATAAGCCTACTTCCATGGGATCCAATACCATCTTCTGACCTCTCCATGCACTAGGTATATAGAAGTTACATAGATGTACATTCAGGCAAAACACTCATACACATAAAATATATAAATCTAATACATTATAGAGTATAAAGGATTTCACCATAAAATTTCCAGGCATGTATCTTGCTTATTTATACTCCCATACACTTGCACCTCCATCCACATTTAGATGATTCCTTTGTTTCACCAGAGTAGAGAAAGCACCAAATACTGTATCTTTGTTACACACACATTTCCTTCTGTTGTTCCACCCTTCTCTTCTGCTTCTTTTAGAGCCTTTTTCTCTAACAAGTCAGCTTTTATTTTCACTTTTCACACATGCATGCATGAGTGCAAACACACACACACATACACTTTCTTCATATGTAAGAAAACATGTAACTTTCAATCATTTTCTTGCAAATGATATAATTTAATCATTGGAACTAAATAAACCTCAAATCTCTCATATCAGACAGAGTTTTAGTAGTTGAATTAATGTCAATTACTGCATTTAATTAAATTGCTTTGATGAGTGTCTTCTTATACTTCAGGACCATGGGTAGAAAAATGATTGCATAATTTCAGATTTCATTTGCTGTACAGTGCTGAAACTATGATATTTTAGTTAAGCACAGGTGGGAAGATAATGAGAAGAGGGAAGAAGAGAAAACAAAATAAAACTTATGAAGAAATACCAACACTCACAAAGGTAATAGAGATCTACCCTAATATATTTTTAATTCACTAAATAGAAGTCAAGGGAGAAAATTCAACCTAAGTCTATTTTATTATGGAAAGAGACTACAGAAATTATAAGGCGTGAGGGAAAAGGAGTTAAAAACTTTTTGATGGAAAGAGTAGAAGGTTGTGTTTGGACAGGCAGCTTACAGTAGATGGGCCTTAGAGAACTTGTTTACAGAAGTAAGGAATTAAAACAGTCAAAGACAAATATTGTCAACTAAAAAATGGCAACATGTAGCTGAAAAAGATAAAGATAATAAAGATAATTTATGAAGCATTAAATAAAAATAAGCTGTGAGCACATTAAATAAAAAGACAGGTTTCTGGAAGAAAAAGAGCAGAAAATAAACAACTTTTATTTTTTCATACAAATAGGAGCTTGTAAATGACAAACTCTAAAAAACTGCTAGCAATGACCTCTTGGAAGAAGAACAGACTCACTGTGCATAGAAAGCAAGTACATTAAGACAAAGAAACAAGAGAAGAGGATGAAAGAAATATGATGATACAATTTCAAAAGTGGGGAAATATTTAGGATCCAGTCAGATTATGTTGCTTTGAAGGCAATACTGACAGAGTTTCCTTAACCTTGTAAAATTTAAATTTTTAAAAGGTATAGTGTGTATGTTCAAGTAGGTTCAACTTTCTGTTTAATGATAACTGTGATACACATGATAGGATTGAAAATTACCATGATAAAAAGAAAGCCTGGTATATATTGTCTTGCATTCTGTAGGTATCTATGTCGTTAGATTCCTTTTGCTCAGATTTTCAACTTCATGTAATCCCATTGGTCAATTCTTGGTACTATTTGTTATGATATTGGAGTCATTTCAGGCAGTTCCTATCTATGCTGTGCTTTAAAATGCTAAATTGTCATATATCATTTGTTGAAGAGGTTGTCTCTTGTTCAGGGGAAATTGTTGACATCTTTATCAAAGTTATATAATAATTTCCTCTGAAATGGAACTTTCTGTCTTGGATTGAAGCTTGAAAAGACTTTGGAACTTCTAATAGAGTTTCATTGAGATTAAGAAAGTGAAAAGCTCCCAAGTATTAGGAAGAAACTGAAATTTACCAAATTCACAAGTTCCCTTCCTTTAAAGTTATATAAGCAGTAAGGACTCCCTAGGAGAGGTTCTCCAATCTCTTGAATTACAGTAAGGCTATGCAGACAGCATGAATGATGCACCTTTTGTGTATGGTACCAGCTTGAAAATGCATTTCAATGATGCAGATGCCTTTGAGTAAACTATGATGCTGTGAGAAACCTGTTTAAAATACAATCCTTTAACTAGTCATATTAACTTCGTCTTATATAAACTCATGAGTTTCTTTCCTCTCGTACCTGCTGCTCCCAAGTATGCAAATGAAGCACCCTTGATGTTCTTACTCCAACCAATGACATACCTTCACATGGACCCAACTGGCCATTCTTCTTGGGGTATAACTGTCTCCTGCCCCCCTCAATGAATGATCTGCCCATTGACAAAACCTTCTCCCTGCCCCACATTCCACTCTATCCCTCTGTCCCCTTCATTTTTCCCCCACCCTCCCACCGCCTTGACCTAGTGCACAATATTCCTACCATACCATGACAAAACAGGACTCCTAGAAATGTATCTGATGTTAATTTATTTGAATATGGTACATTTATGTGGAGTTTCCTATTATGGTTGCCTTTCCAATGTGGTATAGAAGGGTCTGCCTCTTTGCTGCAGTGGTGATAGCACAGTTCATGAGATAGCTGAGAAGAAATAGTGAGGAGAAATCCCAGGGTGACCAACTTTCTCTACTAAGGAAGATGAGGCATGTATCCTTGAAGAATGGAGTCCATCTTGTAAGTACAAAGATAACCCCCAAATAACTGGCAGATGACAAGATGTGTTGCAATTTCTGAAAGTAATTTGAATAGGAAAGAATATTAAGCAGGCTATGAGGTCAATTGTGTGGCCTTTGTTGTGTGCAATTAGCCATGCCACTGGTGTAGGAGTTCCTTCTGTTTATGTGTTGCTTTCACTGGTTAATTAATAAAGAAACTGCCTTGGCCATAGTTGATAGGACAGAACTTAGGTAGGTGGAGAAGACAGAACTGAATGCTGGGAGAAAGAAATGTGGAGTAGGAAAGAGCCGCCAGAGTCAGACATGCTGAATCTTTCCCGATAAGCCACTGCCACATGGCAATATACAGATTAATAGAAATGGGTTAAATCAAGATGTGAGAGTTAGCCAATAAGAGGCTAGAGCAAATGGGCCAAGCAGTGTTTTAATTAATACAATTTCTGTGGTGCTAAACTAGTCAGGCAGCCAGGACAGACAAGCAGTCTCTCCCTGCAACATGCCATTGAGATTCAACTTTCTTTCCAGAAACAACTGGCCAGAGAATAGGAATAATACAATATGGAAAGAAAACCAAAAAACATGTTGTTGCTATCATCCAAATTAGTCTCTGAAATAAAAACAAAAATAGAAAAAATGAGTAAGAGATGGTATATTGACTTGCAATTTCTCAGAGTTGGCAGGGTAAAAGGAAAAGTGATTGTAATTCAATCTGTCCTAAAGACCTCTTCCTTAGATTCAAAATATAGGCATTCACAGAATGAATGAGATAATGATGTAGACCAAGGTAAAGGTGATAGAAGAGATTTCTCAACTCAAACTTTCAAAACAGAGAAAGGGAAGTTTCATGATTCACTATGTATAGAGAACTTAAAAATGGCATGATGCTAGATAGCAGTCATGAGAGTTAGAAATTGTTGTGCTTCTAAACTGCTCAAACTGGATTTTAAAGAATGGAAGGTGAATATGACCACAGTATGATTTACAAAAGTCAAGAGCCAAAGCACTGAACTTTAGCCTATCAGAAATAAGGAACTGTATCTAATGTCAAGTTAGCTTTGAAAGTTAGAATTGTAAACCTTGGTCCTGAAAGAGACTAAATAATACAAGAGCCCTGCTGATTGAGACCCTCAGGAGTTAGAGATACATGGCACCCAGCAGGTAGCAGAATATCAAGTTGAAGAGCTCTGATGGTTTAAGGAAAATGTGTAAGGATTATGGAAGGCAAGTCTAGAGAATGTAGTGTCTACCATATATAGTAACATATTCACTACTGCTCTATTAATAAAGGAATTGATAGACAGTGAAATCCTTTATAATTCATTATCTCTTGCTAGTGTTTCTTTTTCTGTATCACCTTAGCTGCCCAAGAGAACTGTCACTTTATAGATTGGATGATATTGGACCTTCCTCCCCAATTTCAGTAAAATCAGGCTTTGTTACAGAATGCCTATTCTTGAGTGTCATTATGGATTTGTATTGAGTGGGAAAGAAGAGCTCCAGGATGCAAAGGTTGTTAGAAAATAAACTCATTGTCAGGAATGCCTTTCTAATTATTGTTTTCCCAAAAGGACCCCAAAATAATGAGTCCTATGCCACTACACAATTAGATGATAAGGCACTATTACTAAAGAATGTGCATGAATTGGTTGCAGGATATAGACGATTCAGGCCCATACCAAAAAAAAAAAGCTTCCTCTTTTCTGGATGACTTTCATAATGTTCAGTGACACTGTGCAATTGTCTGAGGGCTTGTCACCAACAGTCCCACACAAATGTATATTCTGCTTGGTACATAATAAAATGACAAGCAGCATGTGACTATAGGCCCAATAGTGACATAGATGGTTTAGCATAACCAACACTTTCTGGTTGAATTTATGGGTCTTTCTACAGAAAGGAATTCTGATATTGTGAACCAAGACAAAAATCCATCATGGAGGAAGTAACTACTATTTCTTTGTTAAATGGATGTGATCTACCATCCAAATTGCCTTATATATGTGTTTATACCCATATATCACTATTGTAAGTCCCAATTGGTCTTGAAAGGAAACCATTCTTTGAAAATGCGGGATACTGAAGAGATACATAATTTCCATGGAACTTCCCAAGAAGGAATGATTATTACTATGGATTCTTAACTCAAAGCTGATACTTAGATATCTTTATCATCACCAGCAAAGCTCACAGGATATCACAGCAGAGAGGATCAAAAAGAAATGTACTAGCTGGAGAAATGTGTTAGGGTGGTATGTAGTCATTTCCTCTGAACTGAAATACTTCATTCTGGAGAGAAGCTTGTTAAGACTCAGGAGGTTTTAAAAGGAAACTTTTAAATATTAAAAAACTCCTAAAAGAAGGCTAATTAAGACTCAGATAACTCTGTAGTGCACTTCATCTTGTACAGAGAGCTGCAGGGATGCACCTTCTGAGCATCAGCACTGGATTGGGGTCTACATTTCAATAATTCAGCTGCCTTTTTATTATCCTGCTGCTGCAAGAAAATCTTCACCCAAACTCCTTTAAGTAGCCACAATAAGCTCCTTTTATTATATGATTTATCATACATATGCTATTTAGAGTGGATAGACATTTCTTCATGTCTTACCACAAATAATGTCATATAAAAGTTAAAATTAAGGCATATGTATATGTGAGGGTTTATTTCTATTCCCTCTATTCTATGTCATTTTTCTATATGCTTATTTTTCTGCCAGTAGCATTTTCCTCTTTTGCTATGGCTCTCTGTTATTTCTATGTAAGATTGTTTTGACTACTTAGGGTTCCATCTGTTCCATCTCTGGTTATATAGTATAAAAGACTTGCTTATGTTAAGACCTGCAGAAAGTATACTAGAAACCAATGTTTATTATTGAATTATTACAAAAAATCCCTTAATAAATTGATTAATTCCAGATGAAAGAATAGAAAGAATATAGCACATATATGAGAGAATCATTTAACTGTAAAGAAAAATTACANTTTTTCCATCTTACAAAGTTTCTAGGTTTTAATACACACACACACAAATACACACACACACACAAAATTTCTGGGTAGAAATGGAGCTAGAAAAAGAACCAAAAGATGAGAAAAAGGAGATATTTAGGAAGACAACGCAGGAAAAATATAGAGAACAGTGTATTAAAATTGGTAAAAATAGAAGGGTGTTCTATTTTCATTTCTACTGTGATAAAATACTAAAACAAAAAGCAGCATGGGGGGAAGGTTTATTTCAGTTTATAATCCCATGTTATATTCTATCATTGGAGGAATGTGAAGTCATGAACTTTAAATACCTAGTAATGTCACATTCCACTGTCAAGAGCATAGAGAAATAAATAAGTGCATGCTCTCATGTTTCCTTTCTTGTACCAAACTTGAGTTTTCCATATTTACATAATACAGGATCCACTTCATAGAAAATGGTGGTGGCCACAGATATCTGTGTGTTACACAGATTAAGTAAGACAATTTTCCACAAACATGCTTGTTGGAGATGTGAAGACTAGCTTTGGACCAGTATATGTTTGCATGTCCAATGGGTCTTCAGATGAGGCAAAAGCCCATGGGGTCAGTCTCACTCAGCAAGGACCAGTGAACCTCAGGAGAGCACAGAATACAGCTGGGACTATATGGCCCACATACTCTCTTTTCTCTCATAATATTATGATTCTCTTGATGGTTTCAGTGTCATTTCTTCAGTCATACATGGGACACATGTGACCATTCCTAGAAACCCCATTTATTATCTGGAATCTTTTTCTCTAAAATTTTTGGGAGCTAATACTTCTCAGGTTTCTTGACTGGGGATGCCTGCTGTTACTAAGACTCCAGGAACTAATTCAGTGCTGACAGGACTGGAGGCAGATCATCCCTATATCTGTAAATGTGTTTCAAATAAGGTGTACCTTGCTCCATATATGGTCAAGCCAGCAAAATGATTCATTGTTTCAGTTTAAAGATATTTTAAAGATGCATTTAAAGATGTAAAAGTAGGGAAAAAAACATATCTGATGAATTTGTTTTTGCTGGAGGTTAACATTGGAAGGATAGGAAAACCATGCTTCCTAGTATGGAAAAACAATTTGTTTTAAAATCCATAATGAAAGCTATGATCTTGTGGATATTGTCAATACAAGCTAATGAAAAATGTGTAAATAAAAAGTAAATAGAAAGGAAGGCAAATTAACCAATACTAATTTGGAAAGAAAGGATATAATAAATCTCAGTATTAGAAAACATGTCTAATACACAGAGACCTTGTGGTCTGATGGTAGGCCATGCTCAATAAAGAGAAAAAAATAAATAAATGGCAAATAAATTGGAAAATAAAAATATCTATGCTAGAATATTAAAGCTATAATTTGAAAGTAGATGGAAAATTGTAGAAGACTTAATAAGGAAATGAACTATTAGTTTTGGATTACATGGAACTCATGTTGATTGAGTTCCTAAATCCGTTCTCAATTCTTATTTGGCTAACACTAATAGAAAAATAATCCACTTATTATTTCTTGTCACATGACCTAAAACATAATAGCAAAAAAGAATGCATTATTCAAAATAATCTTTCCAGAATTTCACTGAAGGGCTATCTTCTCTCTCTTTCTCGCTCTCGCTCTCGCTCTCGCTCTCGCTCTCGCTCTCACTCTCGCTCTCTCTCTCTCTCTCCACAAAAAAGGATTGTACAGAGACATCTAGTAAAGTGTCTTATTAATAGTAAAGGATTTATTAATAAAAATACATTGTTATGAGAAAGCAATCTAAAGCAGAAACAAAGTGTAGAAGGGTTGGGGTTTGTGGGGTAATTTTCATAGTACAGGCTGTCTTGGTCATTCCTAGGAGCAACTTCCTGGAGCATGCTCTAACTATTACATGTGCCTTGGCTAGGGTAATTCCAGCCTCACTCTTTGTCAAATGATTTGTTTTCTGTTAAATTCGAAGCCCTATGTAAGGTCTTTCAAAGTCTCTTTCTGCCCTATTCTCCATCCCTATTAAGAAAATATGAATTTTGAGGATTAAAGCATTCTCTCCTAGTCTCTGGGCTGTTCAGCCTCTGGGTCCTGGCCCTCCAGATAGCATCAAGGGTGGGCTCCCTCTTGTGGTAAGGAAATCAAGCTCTGCCAGTCATTGGTTGGCTACTCCCATAATTTCTGCACCACTTACCACAGAAAATCTTGTAGACAGGGCAAATTGTAAGTAAAATGTTTTGTGGCTGAGTTGGGGTCACAGTTCCTCCAACATAAAAAATGTGGAAAAAATGTGGACTAAAAATGATATGATTTGTCTATCTAAACTGTTTTCACATAAGATGAAATAAATCTTGGTATTGCTGATTTTTCTAGATTACTTTATTGAGTTTTATTATTGCTATTATTTTTGAGATTATAAAATAACTACATGCCTTAAGGAATTTCTTTTCTTGATTTATCTACTTGATGTTAAATGTAATTATTGTATTTGGACTCCTTAGTTGGAGAAGTTTTATGATCTTGTTAAAGATTTTCTCTGTGCTATTAACCTGGAATTTTGACCCTCATCTATGTCTATTGTTCAAAGGTTTGATATTTTCCTGTTGCCACTTATTTCCACCACATTATTTTCCTGTGTTTCTATTTTTCTTCTATTCTTTATTTGTGTGGTCTAATCCTTCTATTTCATCATTGAGTTTTGATATTCTGTCTTCCATTTGATTCATTCTACTAGTGAAATTTTTTCTCAAGTTTTCTAATTAGTTTATTGAATTTTTCAATTCCATCTTCATTTCAGCAGAATAGTCTTCAATATTTCTATTTATTTATTAAATTAAGTTCTTAAATCCTAGATTGTCTTTATTATTTTGTTTTGTCTCAAATTTGTTTTGAGAAATAGGAACAAAAGAGGATGCTTTATTTAAAAAGAGACCATAACCTTAGGAAACCCAAGAGTTGTTTAGTAATTATGATGTTTAATAACGATTATCATTCTGAGAATATCTAGAATCACCTAGAAAACAAATCTCTAAAGCAACCAGTGAAGAGTTAAATGGATTAAGGTTAGTGTCTAGCATGCCTAAGAGGGGTTATTTTGATTAGGTTAGCTGAGAAAGGGTGAACCAACCTCTGTGGGTTGCATTATTCAAGAGCTAAATGTTTAGACTGAAATAAAAAGAAAAAAGTGAGCTTAGCACCAAGATCATCTTTCTGTGACTTTTGACCATCAACACAACATAAATGATTGCCTTTTTAAGTTTCTGCCATCATGACTTTCCTGACATAAAAGCTTTTGCGCTCAAACTGTACATCTATACTCAAATTCCTTCCTCCTTAAGTTGTTTTTATGGGTTTTATTACAACACCAACAGGATGAGTAACACAGAGATGTAGTATCAAGAAGTGGATTGTTGTGATGAACTTGGACATGCAATTCTTGTACTTTGGAACTGGCTTAATGAGACTTTGGCCAAGAATTCTGCTTCTTCTCTGAGAACTTTAGTAAAATTGAATTTAAAGATAATGGACTAATTTGGCAAATAAAATTTCAAGATAAAAGTGCATTCATTCTGCAGCATCACTACTTTCTATAGCATGTGTCTTTATCTACATTGAAAAAGTATAAAAAGTTCAGCAGAAAAGGCTAAAATAATGTGCAGCCTTTCAGAGGAAAGGAGCTTGAGCAAGTTGAGATTTGCAGCAAAATCACATCCTGCCAAAAAATCTGTGATTTTTAGGGAGGATTGTCTTGTTTTTACTGGCTGAGCAGGAAACACACCTTTGGGACAATACCACCCCTGTGAAAAACTCCAACTTGTGAAGGTAAATGTTTTGAAAATAGTGAGCATAACCTATGCATTAAGCTACTCTTCCAAAGCAATTTCTTCTGACTGAACTTGGCACTAATGTCCACATTCTATTGGTTGGTAATGCAGGCATGAAAGAGACCATTGGATAATGTGGGACTCTCCTCTGTATGCTGTGAATATCATTGATTAATGAATAAAGCTCCTTTGGACTACAGCAGGGCAGAATTGAATAAGGCAGGAATTCCCAGCAGATAGAGGAGCAAAGAAGGCAGAGTCAGGGAGATGCCATGGAGCCACCAAAGGAGAAAGAAGCCCACATGCCAGTACCAGTAAACCACAAGCCTCGTGGTAAAATATGAAATAATAGAAATGGGTTAATTTAAGTTGTAAAAGTTAGTTAATAAGAAACTTGAGCTAATAGGCCCAGCAGTGTTTTAATTAATACAGCTTCTGTGTGATTATTTCAGGTCTGGGTGGCTGGGAAAGAAATGAACAAGCTCTGCCTACAATTTGGTGACATTATAAAGATATTGCAACAGGGAACCCAGGATTTGGGAGATAAAATGAAGTCAACACATCTTTAAAGTATATTGGATTATTTAATTCTGTACATTTTCTATTATCCAATGTTTCTCCACAGCTGTCATTCCTTTCTTATTAGTATTTTGAAAATTCAAAGATAATAAAGCATTATGCAATGTATTTCTGGGGGTCTTAAATAAACCTTTCGGTTTATATAACATATCCTTTAGTGTTCGAGTTGCTCTTTCTATAACTGTTTGCCCTATAAGATTGTGTGGTATACCTGTAATATGTTGTATATCTTATTAAGCAAAAAAATCTGTTTAATTTTCTTAGAGACATATGCTGGTGCATTGTCTGTCTTTATTTGCACAACTATACACATGATGGGAATAACTTCTAGCAAGTGTGTGATTATTGACTCTGCCTTTCAGAACTCAAAGCAGTTGCCCATTGAAATCCTGAATAGGTATCAAAGGTGTGGTGTGCATATTTTAATCTTCCAAGTTCTACAAAATTTAATACTTGGTCTGTCAGATTTGATTCCTTTGCATACCCTTTGGGATACTTCCTGCAAGTAGTGGACTTTATTTTTATAAGGAACAAAGAGAATATTTTCATATAATTTCCTTGGCCTTTTCCCAAGTGATAGAAAAGTCTTTTTTTAAACCTTTGCTACAGACTTGATGTTTTTTAATGAAATTCTGGAGGCTACAGCACATTTCCAATCAATAGTTAATTTCTTCCTTACCTTGTGCTAGAGGGCCTGGCAGACCTGTATGGTTTCTGATGTATGTTATATATATGGGATAATTCCTATTTGATTGTTTCTTGTAAGTGAATAAGTATTAAAATCATCTCTATATCATTTGGCATAACCTCAGCACTTTCAATATACAAAACAACCCTTTCTGCAAATTGTGAATCAGTACCTATGTTAAGAGGTTGTTGCAAGGAGAGGTGGCTTGCTTGTCCCGGCTGCCCAGCTAGTTTACACACAAAAAACCACTCAGAAACTGTATTAATTAAAACACTGCTTGGCCCATTCACTCTAGTTTCTTATTGGCTAATTCTTATATCTTAATTTAACCCATTTCTATTGATCTGTGTATCACCACATGACTGTGGCTTAGTGACAAGTTTCTAACCAGCATCCATCTCAGGCAGAAGATCCATGGCTTCTCCCACTCTGCCCTTCTTCCCAGCAGTTCTGTCTTTTCCACCTACCTAAGTTCTGCCCTATCAGGCCCAAAGCAGTTNGGCTAATTCTTATATCTTAATTTAACCCATTTCTATTGATCTGTGTATCACCACATGACTGTGGCTTAGTGACAAGTTTCTAACCAGCATCCATCTCAGGCAGAAGATCCATGGCTTCTCCCACTCTGCCCTTCTTCCCAGCAGTTCTGTCTTTTCCACCTACCTAAGTTCTGCCCTATCAGGCCCAAAGCAGTTTCTTTATTCATTAACCAATGAAAGAAACACATGAACAGAAGAACCTCCTACACCAAGAGGTTCCCTAAAATCCATAAATACCATGAGACTAGCATATAATTCTGACTTTTGGACGGTAATGTAACAGAATACAAGATTAACTCAAAAAAAATCCCCATTTTTAAAGTGGGAAAAAACTCTTTCAACTAATTCTTCCCTTTAAGAGTTCCTAATTCTTTCACCAAATCTGCCATTGATGATGATTTAGATGATATTAAAATGTGAAGCTGACTGCTGTTGCAAGGAATAGTAGAAGCCTGTGTGGCTTTCAAGGCAGCTACCTAGCTTGGCAGTACCCCAAGAAGAGGATCCTGGAAAAGTCCACAACCAACCAGGAGAAAGGAAGTCAAGGTCTGCATGGGGGGGTTGTGCAAAAGTGGTTAACTCCTTTGACATTTGGAGACCAAATGCCTGTGGAATTTGCTGCATAGGAACTGCAACAGAAAATTCAGACCTTGCACAGAGGCCTTCGGGAAAATGGGAAAGGAAAACCTAGCTTGGGGCGGTGACTCCAGCTGCTTGTAGTTCCAGTCAGAACCAGGGACTGGAAATCCACATGCAAACCTCTGTTTTGTGAATTAGTGCCCCATATTGGGCACCAGATGTAGCCCAAATTTTAATTGGTTATAATAATGAACACCCAAAGTCAGATATCAGGATAAATGCTGAAAGATCACAGAGACAAAGGAGCAAGCTACTGCCACCTCTTACCTCACCAAGTTCTGGTCTCTTATCTGGCCTTATCATTTCTTCTTTCCATCCAACCATATCATTTCCTGTTTTCTCCTCCCAGATACTGGGATTAAAGGTGTGTGCCACCACTGTCTGGCCTTTATGGTTAACTACTGGCTAACTCACACTCTGATCTTCAGAGAAGCTTTATTTGTTAGAGCAGAAACAAAATATCACCATACTAGATAACCAAAAATTACACAACTAAAGTCTTCAAATCTCTGTAAGTGTTTCTATGTGGAAAGGTAGAGAAACTGTTATAATGGCATGGGTTTATAGTCTTCTCATGACTTACCTAATTTAAAAATTTTTAAATGACGAAACAATTTATAAGACAAATCTACATGATTCATGTTATATGAAACAGCATGTCTTTGCTCAGATTTTCCAAGGACACTACCTAATTTCCTGCATCAAAGCTGAGCAAATAATACATCATTTAATAAACTGTTAATGAGCAATTCAAAATAATAGAGTAAAAAAGAAAATACTGACTATCAAGAGCAATGAAAATGAAATATTTGTTGCCATGTTTGCAAACATGGGCCTATATTCCAGGTTGACAAAGAGTTGTTTAGTATCTGCCTCTACTGTGGTTCCTTTGCACATCAGACAATGAATCATGATTTCCTTCAAATTACCCTCACAGAATTATTCAAAGTGCTTGGGTTATGGTGATCTCAAGCACAATTTCCCCAAGGTTTAGAAGATAGGAAAAAAATTTCTTCTTTTGTTCTTTGAGTTACTTCATTTTCAGTTTCATAGCCCATATATTTTCCTGGATTTGATACTGTCATCACATACTATTTTTAAGAGAAACACAATTTTACCAGCTCACATAAACAACAGTCAAATCCACCATCCTTGACATGAAGTTATCAGAAGAGCTGAACATTTGTTTCCAATAATCAGGACTATTCAATTCCAATACCATGAAGCCAAGTGACAGTGAATCATAGGTAACATTTTTTTTATTCTGAACATTGGCAAAGGATGAAAAGAGACACCAGCCGCACAGATTCTCTAGTTTTGTGTTGCATTTATTCACAATCTGCTGTGACTAAATACTGCAACAAGGATTCATTTTTGTACGTATAAGAAGGAAACCATGTTTTTGGCCAAATATAATCTAAAAATAGATATATAGAGAAAAATATGCCCTCTTCACTTTTCTATACAATTCTGGTGAAGAAACACAACATTAATTTTATATAAAAGGAGTCTCATATGTCATTTTAAAGTCACTGGACTTGTGATATTTCTGATCAAGTTCTTGTGGATAGACTGGCACCAAATGATTTCACTTTTTGTCTTACATGTATAAAACCAAAAGTCATTTTATAGAAAAAGCAGTTTGCCATAAATATAAAACTCCAAAATCCTGACACATAATAAAAACAAACAACTGCTGTTCTTTCAAAATGACAATCTTTCATTGTAGCCACCATGTAGCACAACATTATATTAATTAGTTTGTCACAATAAAGAAGCACTGATGGAACTCATGATACACATCTGTTGTGTAACACCATTTTGGGGTACACATGAACAAATGTCTACTCACCCCAGATAGGGAACCAATGACAGACCAAAGAATAGATTTCACCAAAATTCAAATGGGGGAATATTGTGGTCACTGGAGTGGAATATTGGAATAGGATATTGGGGTCACTTGCATAAGTGAAAGTGAGGGCTCACTTACAGAAACAGGAATTAATTAAAGGGAACTCTATCACTGAAATCCCACTCCAACATGGAAAACATGAAATCTGGGACCCTGAACAATTTGCAAGCAGTGACAAGTCTTTTCTTGGCATCATAGTGTTGGTCCCTACCAGGCAGATTGGCTGGTTTACATTTCTTTCAGACAGTTCTATTAATCTTAACTTCTTCTAGGTAGCTCAATGGGTCTGAATTTCTTCTAGGGTGTTTGGCTAATAATGTGTCTCTTTCTCTTCCAGGAAACCGCTCTTTTTCTTCCTCCCAGGAAACCGGTCTTTTTCTCCTCCTAGGAGTCTAGGCTTGTTTCTACCTCCCAGAAAGTTTGGCTACTCTCAATATCCTAAACAGTCTCAGGGATGATTGGCGACCTCTGAGTTGTTTACTTGCTGAGTTTTAATGAGCCTCCATTTAGAACAGCATTTCTCAGCCTTCCTAATGCTGCAACCCTTTAATATAGCTCCTCTTGTTGTGACCCCCACATAAAATTATTTTCATTGCTATTTCACAACTGTAATTTGCTCCTGTTAGGAATCATAATGTAAATATCTGTGATTTCTGATGATCTTTGATGACCCCTGTAAAAGGGTCCTTTGAACCTCAAAAACATTGCAACTCACAGGTTTTAGACCTTCTATCAAGCCTCCCTGCAGAATGGAATATGTCATTTTCCTTAGAATATTCAGCATCTTAATGAGCTTCCATCTAAGGTGGAAATTTTATCTCAAAGGAAACTTCTATGCAATACCATCAAATATATTCTCATTTATAAACCTGAAAATTTCTTCAGGTTTCTTTTTTTTGTTTTTGTGTATATTTCTTTCTTTCTTCCTTTTCTTTTTCTTTCTTTCTTCCTCCTTTTTCTTTCTTTCTTTACTCCTTTTATTTTTGAGACCTCTAAGTTATAACAGTATATTTTATTCATTCATTTAATATATGATAAAAATATAATAGTAAAAAAAAATTATCTCAGATACCCTGCAGATATTTTTTAATCAGTCTGTTTTTCATTATCTACTAGTAGTTTTATTATTAGTGGTGTGAAATACAAATTATTGCTCATGCTCTTAAAGCAAGCCCCCTTCACGTCACTATCTCTTACAGTACTGCCTATCTGCTGTGCTTGTGAGGAATCTGGAAAACATGCCATCTTCATGCCTCTCATCAGTTTTATAGCACAGTGGTCACAGTTTGCAACACTGCTGTAAGGTCTTAATTAGGTCTTTGACATCACACATTTTTGACAAGTACATTCGATTTTTGTTAGATCAGAGTATAAGGTGTAAGGTTTAAAAATAGCAATGACTCAAATAGGTTCAAAACCATTATTTAGATCAGATTAAATCATTATACAGATTTACTTAAGTTTATGGAGTTAGAGTTGGCAAAGTCTGACACAGGAAACCATGCTACATGCTTTCTTTCCTGTCTCTGCTTCATGTCTGTGCTAGAATGAACCCCAGGGGACAATGGTTTCTAAATTATCAAATTGTTGTGCTGTTTGGTTGTAGCTTACTGTATATATAAAGAACTTTGTATATAGCACATGGTTAATACACAATGCTCCATTGCCATTCTTTAGTTTTGCCTATATAAAAGGGATTTTTCTCTATTATTGTTTTCAATTTTGTATTTTCCAAAGTCATGTGGACAGAATGGCTCACATTGATTTTATATTAATTTGCCTAAGTTAAGCTATTTCTGCATCCAAAATAGCTTTTGAAAGGAAGCCTTCTGAGAATGGAGCATAATTCATTGCTGGGAGATGTCTAAGTGCACCTATTTTCTGATGAAAAGCCAACAATGAAAAGGAAGCAACTGTCAGCTGTTCAATAGTTACAGAGTTACATGATGAATTAAGACATATTCTGTGAAATTTCATTGATTTTATGAACTTAAGGTATTTTGGGTTGTTTTTAAATTCAAGACATTAAAAATAATAACTATTTCCACTCAGCTTCAGTTAAAAAAATGACGTCAATGCAGTGGCTCCAGGTAAGCCTTGGCCAGGAACCTAATCTACCTCTTGGCGGGTTTATTTCTTCAGATATTCCCTGCTTATCACCCTTTTTATTCCCTTATCCACTCAAGATGAAGTCTTTTAAAGAAGCGAGGAGCTTGAGGAAATTTGATTTGTGTGTGTTGCATGTGTGCTGCAAGATAAAGCTAGAAACTCCTGCCACTACTGCCAAGCCAGACCATTCTGGACTTTCTTCTAACTGAGACAGTGTAAGTGATAAGACCTTCCCTGATTCCATCATTAAGGTCATCTCTTCTGTAATTGACGTGTATAAACCACTGGCAGAACTGCACTCAGAGAGGGCTCACTATAGGCAAATGGCTCTTACACAGTGACGGGCAGAAAATAGGTTTCTGGAAAGCTAATTCACAGAAGCAAATGTATGCACATGTTTTAACACTGTCATTTAATCATCTGAGTTTCCCTTAGCTGTAAGTGTGAAGTAGGCTCATGAGGCATTGATTAACAACTTGTCAGAATCTAATGAAACCACACACACACACACACACACACAAACACACACAAGCACCCACCCTTCACACTCCATTGTGTGAAACAGCTTAATTATAAATAGGCATCAAGGAAAACAAGTCTGGGATTCAAAGCAAGTCAGAACTGGAGGTTCAGTAAAGCTTTTCAGGGTGAAGTGAGTCTTGTACGCAGGTACTCCTGTTGCACTACAATTTAGGAGCACCGTACATCACTCTGTCCTGGGATTTATACCTTGAAACAATAAAAAAATTAATAGACAAAATGCTAAAGTCTGTAGTGTTTCTAAGGTGAGAGGTCTTGAGCTGAGCTTGGTCTTAGGTTGCTATAGCATACTCTACATTTTGTTGAAAATTACAGGTATGAATAAAAGAACTAGATCTGCTCAGTGCCACCTAGAGAACTGGCCTTTGGTCCACTACTTGAGTTAGGTATGCCCCTTACAAAAATAACCCATTCCATATGCTGTCCTACACCACATGTTTTGGAAGTGGAAGTTTGCAAACCTCTCAAACAAACACCACAGGGCCAAAACCAGAATTCATTTCACTAGACCCAGGGTGAAGATATGATCAAGTCTGCCCAAAACAGTGCCTGCCCAGGCCCCTTCAAAGTAATCCTGGTGAGAAGCTGATAAAGATGTTAGACAATGATCCTTTAAGGGCTGTTTCTCTCTACAGCTGGTACCAGTACCAAGTGATTTTTACATACATTATTTTGATATAGGTAAGACAAAAGATACTAGAAGTTACACATTTTTTCCTAGTTTAGGTAAAGAAAAATGTATAATAATCTCTATGCAACTACTTCTGTAGGAAGTTGGGGAAGCTGGATAATAAGAAAGTGGGAGTAATGTTGCCATGCGTTGGGGTTTGAATGACAAGGGCCTCCATAGGCTCATAAATTTGAATAATTGGTCCACAGTTTGTGAAACTGTTTAGGAATGATTAAGAGGTGTGGCCTTGTAGGAGGAAGTGTGATACTAGGGGTCAACTTTGTGTTTTCTAAAGTTCATCTCATTACATGTGAGCCCTCTCTGTTTTACATATGACTCTGCCTTTGAATCATCTGTAAGCTCTTGGCTCCTACTCCAGTGACATGGCAGCCTGCTGTCATGCTCCCTGCCTTAAGCCTCATAGACACTAACCACCCTCTTAACCTGTACCCAAGCTCTGAGTAAACTTCTGTAGGACTTCTTGGTCTTTGTGTTTTGGCACAGCAATTGAAAAGTAGCTAAGACACCATGATCAGGAGTTTCTTTTATTTCTCATGCTTACTAACTCATATAGATTGTATAACACAATAATCCAGAATCGTTTATACATGTTGGCAAGTCCGTATATAGTTAGACTGAAGTTTAAGTTCTGGTTCAATGCTGTATCTAGTTCTGAGGCTTGATACTTAGAGACAACCACAACAAGAGACAACCACAACATACCCCATGTGTGATTGCTCATCAGTTTTTAGGGATAATATTGCTTGCCTATGTGTGTCTGAAATGACCTCATTGAAAGATGTAACCCTCAAGTTTACATTGTTCCTCTTTCTTAATTGTTTAGTAGCCCCAAAGCATTGTATCAAAGCAATGACATTTACCAAGTCTCACTGATGGTTCAGTTAGAAATCTCAACTTACCACACAACATTGTTCATGAAGTCCATGAATATAGTGCTAGCGAGCACTGAGGTCATCCTAGATTTTCCCATTGCTGCTAGAATAGTCCGTGTAGTTAGAGGAGTACTCTGTATCAGAACATTGCCCTGCTCTTATGGTGACTTTTTGCTTAATACTCAATGAAGTTAAAACAGAGCTCTTCTGGCTCTCTACCATGTGGTAGGGGAAAGATCCTCACTCAATAGCTGAGGCTTGAATTCTCTCTGTGACATTAGTAAGGCCAGTATAATTCACCACTTGCTGGGTTGGAGGAAAGCTGCGGTCTGTGACAGAGTGGGATTCTGAATGGCAGACCAAACACTTTACATAGTTACTCATGGTTGCAACTACTTGAAACAATATAAAAGTTGATATCCTCCCAGCTGTTTATCACCACATCATTGTGGGAAAATCAGACTGACAGGTTCACACCCCACCCCTAACCCTACCTTTCTATGATCTTGGTACTTCTTACCTACTCTTTCTGACTCCCTGAAACTACAACCTCTGCAATAACCTTTGCTTTCACAGTTTTTGAGAAGATACAGATGTATCCAGATTGATTTTTACAACCAACATGTTCCTCCAAACAGAATGTGCTTGCACTATGGCATAGCGAGGGTAGATAAATGAGAAATAAGTAACAGAGCACTCTTGCTTGCCTTCAACAATAAAAGGTGACCTCCATCCATCTCTGAGTGTTATGACAAGCTGACAGAAATATTGTTAACTATTGTCATTTATGAAGACTCCCCTCACACTTTTCATTTCTTTCCCATGAATTATAGAGGCGTCCTGACCTTGCCTATCTCAATTGCAGAAGTTAATCTTTACTAGCATCTATTCCAAAGGAGCAAAACAACTTATCACCATCAATTACGAGGTGAAGTATTCTTGCAAACAGAGGATAGTCCTACCTGCAGCAAAGATTGCTGGAATGTTGAGCATAAGGCTACTGCGAGAGCGAATGCCTCCAGCTCACATCCTATCAAACCACCCACAGCCCCATAGGGGGTCATAGCATCCTTCAAAGGAAAAACAAATACAGTTAGAGTATGTTTTCCTATTCACATCAATCACGCTTTTAGTGCGAGACTGCCCTGGGCTTGTGCTTTTCCATATTTTCCAAATGTGAAATAAAACAACATTCTAAGGCTATTTTAAATCAGGTCTCACTCTTCTGAGATAAGATTAAATATTCAACTTTTCAATAATGATAAGGCGGAATATAACTAAAAGGATGCTTAATTATGTAATTAATAAAATACACATTTGTGGTATAGTGAATGAAGTCAGGGGAGCTTGTTTTTCTAAAGCCATCGTGGCAGAACCTCACATTTTCTCTGAAATAGATAGATGTTTAAAAGTGCAATACTGACATTACATTAAATCAGTATGATTTATACTTGCATGCTTGTCTGACTGAAAACAATATAAGGACAGAGTCAGGGTGGGTTAAATGCATTGAAGTTGAAAAGAGACATTTGTAAGAATAAAAAAAATGTGCTTATGTAAAAGCACTGCCAGAAAACTTAGGATACTGTGTATTTGTATGTGTGTCTATGTTAATGTACAATGACATTCATGTTATTATGAGAGAGTTACTCTTAAAACATTTTGTTGTAAGGCCTGATATGACACACTTTAAATCTCAGCACTTGGGAAGCTGAGACGGGGGATCTCTGTGAATTCTAGGGTAAACTGGTCTACAAAAATAGTGTCATGATATCCAGGGCTTTGTTGCACAGAGAAACCCTGTCTCAAAAACAAAACAGTCTAAGACAAAACTACTAAATAATCACCCTCTATACCATTTTGAACAATGATTTTCTTAATTAAAGGAAAATAGAAAAATGATAGTCCATGGGGGGATTAAGTAAAGCTACTGCTTGGGAAATTTGCATTTAGTAAATTCCATTAGCTGTTGTATTCATTTCTCTCAAAAGAGTAAAACAAATTATGGTATTTCTTCCCATGTGTTCTCATTTCACCACGGCGCCATTTCTGCACATGGCTGTGTGACTGAATACAGACTGTAAAATCGGGGTTCCTGTGGCAACAACTAGGAAGCAATGCAAGTACCTTAGCTTATTGTCACTCATTTGTTTTATACAGTTACTGAGAATTTGTCTTGGCTCATGTGGTTTGGATGCAAATATGATGAGCAACCTTATAAAAGGCTCCAAGTCAGAGGGAATGAAGAGATTTGCATAAACAGGCTGAATGGTGAATTCAGAGGCTCAGAAATGTAGGAAGAGTGGAAAATGTTTCTCTAATTAGAGAGTATTCAAACCAAAGAGACATTCCTTCTAAAAGAATCTCATCTAGGGAAAGAACATTTTATTTCAGTGTATACTGGATGCAAAATTGCTAACACATGTAGAGAAATGTGTAATCTCTCTTTACATTGTGATTTGATTCCCACATCAACAGCCTCCTTCTCTTTCTCTTCTTGTTCTATTCAGTGTCATTACAACCATTTTAATGTTGTTCAGTGAGAAATATTGAAGGGAGAATCTATAGCTGAACATGGAAAGAAGGCTTTGTCCACAAGTCTTCTCCCAGATCACAAAAAGTATGTTTTTGGAACATGTATTATACAAATCTTCATAAATTTTGTGTAATGGAGTTATTAGGAATGACAATACCAGAGAAATATAATACTAAAGAATATCCACTTATCTAAATTCAGATATTTGAGTAATTATGCATCAACAGGAAATTCTTTGAAATTTCTATATGAAATAATATGAAGAAGTTTCAAATTGACAGAATGGTGCAAAACTTTAGCCTATTTTAAGTAATTTCATTAACTGATATTGTCACCAAATAAATCATAGTTAAGAACATATTATATTGGCTGGTGGTGGTGCACATCCTTAATACTAGCAGTTGGGAGGCAGAAGCATGTGGATCTCTGTGAGATCAAGGTCATCCTGGTCTAAAAAGAAAATATGATCTTGCAGACCTTGAAGGAAGTCCCTCCTACTAGATGACCCTATTAATTGGACATAGTGTATAAGAGAGCAGGCATCAATACAGTTGGAAATGAGACACGTGATTGTTCATCTCTGACACCAAGGGAGGCTAGTTTCCCCAAGGATAGACTGACCTAGTAATTTCAAATGGAAGAAAAATTTAAGTGTATTGAGATCTAAGTAACCTCAAGGTCAAGAACTGGGCTGAACTGTTAGCTTATAAACAAGTAGGCAATCATTTGTGGTTAAGGGAGAAATGATCAATTCACTGACAAATGACTGACTAATGAATTTTCAGTACCAGTACTCAACAGGCTTTATTCAGAAAGACATAGGCCATCTAGGACAGCAGGGGTCACTGCCATACACTACTTCTGTGCCCTGAACCGTGAGCTTCTGACGGAAGCACATTCACGCACTGCTACTGTCTGATGTTTCCATCATCTTTTCTTGTAATGAAATACACCTAGCACTCTCAAGAGGAATGATTTAGTCTTCAGTGACACCTAAATTCATTTCTCAGAATCCACAAAATATTAATCATTAAATGTAGCATATACCTTTCTGAATTATGTGACATATTTGGCTCCAAACTCATCTTTCTTCTTACCATATCTAAATGTTTTGCCAGTGAGCTGAAGATACTGTGAAACAGTTTCAGATAAGAAGCACATTCCCTGCACTCTGACTTGCACTGAGATTCGAGAAAGCAATAAGCTGAGGGCAGGCATCTGAGAGGGAGGACAGCTGGAGCTTTCGTGTTGGAGGCGCAGGAATAACACTCCCAAACACTTGAGAACATTTGCCTTTGACCAGCTGGCTATGAACTTGACCTTATTTCAGATAGTGGCTTTTCCTTTTCACCCGCAGCACAGCTGAGGTTGAGAATAGAACTCATTTAGCTCAACTTTCAAAAAGAAATTGATTCAAAGCCTACTTCCTTTTGAAGGCCAAATGCCATGAGGGTTTCTTTTCCTCTGTGTTTAAAGATTTATGAAAAAACTAATTACCTGGATTGTTCTTCAATGAGAAAGAATGAATCCTTGGGTTTCTATTTCTAGTCTGGCTGTATTTAATTTAGATGTATGAAGTATCAGATGGAATCTTAGAAGTTAAATGATTTTATGTCATCTGACTGTAATACAGTTTTTAATAGAAATACATAATATCTTGAATATAATTATTGTATTGAATGGTTTTTACAGAAATCATTTTAAAATGTTTTACTGAGAAGTGAAACGATATCTTTCTATTTGATACTATACATATAGATATTGACTGAAACTGAAAGACTTGAATAAAACATCACTTAGCTCTAAAGAATAACAATTACCTAAATGTATATTTATCCCAGATTAGGTAAAAAATATTAATTAATTATTAAACAAAGCATGTACATTACTTACAGAATTAAAGTAATACAACTACCCAAAATCCTCAGTTTGAATGTTGATTGAATTGAACTGAATGAGCAAGACATTGGGAAATCTTGAAAACATCACTGAAAGGGCCAGTTGGTGCAGCTGATATGTCATGGAATGGCTCCCATGATTTCAAATGGAGAAAGAAGTGGCATGAACTTCCATAACGGCATCTAGACTACACTGTGTGGTGTTCCTCCTAATCATAAGTACACATGCCATACATAGTATGGCATAGGAATCTACATTTACCTATCTAATTCATGTAGTGTTCCATCTTTATCATATTTCTAAAATCTAGGACCATAAACATCCCAATGACATTCTTCTACCTACTGCACTCCCAGATGTAAACTCATGCACAGTCCTGGACCTTCCACAACTCATCTGAAAAGTTCCCAGTGGTCCTGTTTGGGTTGTAATTCTTCATCATTATAGTAGGCAAAACTGACCCATTGGTTATAGTTTGGTCTCTAGGAATGGGCAAGGACATTGTAAATGGTACAGGGATTACTAAGTAGAGTCCAGCTGCTGACGAGAAGGAAAGTGGAGAACATGACCCAACATTCAAGTAGAATGCTAAGGTGGTTGACAAGCAGTGCTGAAATACTTACATTTATATTAATTTTTTTATTTAAAATATTTATTTAAAATTTGAAATGTTTCATATTGAGGTGGAATTTGAATTTACTTATGCATATATTCTGTTTCCAAGATTATTAATGATGCAATTAGACAAAGACAACATTAGCTGTTTTAAAAAAGACTGCAAAAGTTGTAGTTGGAGAGATGGCTAAACAGTTTTGAGTGTTGTTCTCGCAGAGGACATAGGTTTGGTTCCCAGAAATCTCAGGACTGCTCACAGCTGTATGTAACTCTGATATTAGAGGTTATAGTGTCTCTTCTTACCTAGCCAGGCTTCTGCATACACACCCTGCACATATACACACTAAAGCATAAGTGCATGCTCATAAAATTAAGTACATTAAAATTATGTAGGGTGATGGTGGTGCACACCTTTAATACCAGCACTCGGGAGGCAGCTGCAGGTGGATCTGTGTGAGTTTGAGGCCAACCTGGTCTACAAGTTTCAGGACAGGCTCCAAAGCTAAAGAGAAACCCTGTCTCAAAAAATATTAAAATTACAACAAAAACTATTTTTGAAAAAGTATCATAAGTGGAGAAGAACTCAGAGAAATCCCATCAAAATCAGGAATGAGGCAGCATAGTTTAATAGTCCACTATACCCACCCATTTTCAATATAATGCTCAAATGAGGGGTGATAAGTCAAAAGAAGGAAATTAAAGGGATACAAACAGGTAAAAAATCCCAATTATCCTTGTTTGAATACAATGTAATATTATATATAAGATTTCCAAAATTTCCCCAGTAAACTTTCAATTTCAGCAAATGGCAGGATACAAAATCAACTTACAAAATCAGCCTTTTTATATGTAACAACAAACAAACAGAGAAAGAGATCATGAATATACTCTCATTCACTACAGCCTCAGTGAAAACAGTATCTTGGAAAAAACATAATAAATAAGGTGAAAGAATTCTCCAATGAAAAATTTTAAATCCCTAAAGAATGAAATGGAGCAAGACACTAGAAAATGGAAAGATTTCCCCAGGCTCATGGTTAGATAGAATTAACATATGAAAATGAGCATTCTACTTAGAAACAACACACAGATTCATTGAAATCCCAATCAAAATCCTCACAATATTATTAAAAGAAAGAAAAACATCCTAAAGTTCATGTGGAATAACAGAGGACCCTAATAGGCCAAATAATCCTGAGTGAAAAGAAGAATGCTGGTGGTATTCCCACTCCAAAATTTAAGACATACAACAGAGCTATCATAATAAAAGTAGTTTGAAATTGGCACAAAACCAGATATATAGATGAATGGAACAAAATGGAATACCCAAACATGAGTACAGGTAACTATAGCCATCTCATATTTGACAAAGATGCCAAAACATTTGCTTGACAAAAGAAAACATCTTCAAAAAATAGTGTTAGGAAAACTGTACAACCATGTGCTGAAGAATGAGATTAGATCTGTATCTCCCATTCTGCACAGATAATAACTCCAAATGGGCCAATGACCTCAGTGTGAGGCCTGAAACACTGAAATCTGTCAAGAGAAAACATACACAGTACACTTCAAAATGTACAGGAAAGGACCTTCTGAATAGGACCCTGTTTGCTAAAAAATTAGGCCAACAATTGACAAATGGGACCTCAAAAAATTTAAAAGTTGTACATCTAAGAAAAAAACCACATGAATGTAAGGAGGTCCTTACACTGAGAAAGAATCTTTGACAGCTAAACATCTGATACAGGATTAATATCTAGAATGTATAAATAACTCAATAAAAAAGAGTCCAGGAAACCTATGTTTGAATTTAAAAATTGTTTATAGATACAAAACAATGAGTTCTCAAGAGAAGACATAAAAACAACTAAAAAACTCAAAAAGTGATTATCATCCTGAGAAATTAAGGAAATGTATATTAAAACAACTTTGAGGTCTCATCTGACCTCAGTCAGAATGGTTAAGATCAAGACAACAATAGGCAACAAATACTCGCAAAGGTATGGAAAAAGAAGAGACCTCAATTACTGTTGGTGGGATTCCCAACTGCTGCAATATCTATGAAAATCACCGTGGAGAATTTCCAAAATACCTAATTCTCTTATATGAACCAGCTATACCACTACTTTGCATATGCCCAAAGAACTAAAATCATACAACACAGATGTGTGCTTGGCCACACTCATTTAAACTCTATTCACTATAGCTAGTAAATTTTAAAAAATAAAGTTCTTTAACATATGAATGGATAATGAAAATATACATATAAACAATGGGATATTATTCAGATATAAAGATAATGAAATAGCAAAATTTGTGGGTAAATGGATAAATTGATAGAAGTAGAAAATATTATATTGAGTGAGGTAACTCAGATCCAGAAAATCAAATACCACTTGTTCTCTCATCTGCAGTTGCTAGTTTCAAATCTTAGACTTCAGTACATATTCCAAAGTAACTGCAGAAACAAGGAAAGTAAAAAAGGTACCATGGGGGTGTATAAAGAGGTCTAGAGAGGGGAACAGCATTGTATGTCATATGAGGGGAGAAATAAAGAAAAGGGAGGGAATGGATAGGGTGAAGAACATTTTAGTTTGCTATCTATTGTTGTAATAAATACTAAGACCAAAAACAACTTGGATAGAAACAGGTTTATTTCATTTTACACTTCCAGGTAACAGTCCATCACAGCGGGAAGTCATGGAAGGAACTCAAGAAAGGCAGGAACATGGAAGGAGGGACTAAAGCAGAGGCCATAGAGAAATCCTATTTACTGGTTTACATTTAATGGCTTGTTCAGCATGATTTCTCATACTGCCCAGGAGCACCTGTCTAGAAGTAGCACCATGCCTAGTTGGCTGGGCCTTTCTTTACCCATTTGTAATCAAGAAAATATTCCATACTTGATATCTGATAGAGATAGTTTCTCAGTTGAATTTTCTTTTCCAGATAACTCTAACTTGTGTAAAGTTGACAAAAAATATAAGATAAATGAACAAACAAACAAAAACAGAAAAGAACAGCTGACTAGAACTGGAAAGAAGGACAATACCGAAGGAAAAGGAGGGATATGGGATAATTAACACTAGGGATATAGACAAAAATTACAGAGTTTAACAGCGTCTTGCTGTTTGCTAGCAGCATGCCACAGCTCCTTTAAGAGAGGTTTTTCTGGACTCAGCAGCAGCAACAGAAATAAAGACAAGCCATTTTGAAATGAAGGCTTTCTGGACGTGCTGCCAGTGTGATCTCTGGCTCTTTCAGGAGACCAAATATTTGGATGGGGTTCATGAGCAGCCTGCTGCAGCTTGCTTAATGGCAACTTGGACCAGCTGTGTGCCTGAAAGTGGCTTTCCTAAACCATTGTATTTCCTAATTGGATTCTATAGACTTATTTTCATACCACTAGATATGTAACGTGCTCACCTTTTACTAAAGATACTTCTTTATGCACCAGACACAGAACATTATAGAAACCTCCAACTTGTCAAAATATAAAGAAGAGTAACTGTGGGGTGCCCAGCACTAATTGGTATATCCACAACACAATCAGAAGATTTAAAGAACATTGTGGGAGAAGGAATGGAAAGATTGTAAGAGACAGAGGACCATGTCTAATGTAAAAAAAATGATTCTATAGATGACAGGAAAGCTACACCCATGAAATCTCATCAGTATGGATCCCTATATAAGACCTGAGCAATGACAATGCTGATGTTTTGTCAACTTGCATGGGAGAAATCTAACATGGTCCCACCTCTAAATGAAGAGATTCAGGCAATTATCAACAGCTGAGGTGGGGAGTGTTATAGAATGTTATTTTAACTGTGCAAAGATGCATTACTTTTGTTTATGCTACATTTGTTTAGCAATGTAAGTATGTTTGTTGAGTTATGTAAAGATGTGTTGCATCTATTTTGCCTTGTCTGTTTAGGGTACCTGATTGGTCTGAAAAAAAAAAAACAGCCAATCACTTGGCAGAAAAGGGATACACAAAACTGGCAATCAGAAAAAGGAAGAGAAATCTAGGCTCAAGAGAGAAAAAAGGAAGAACAAGAGAGAGGAGAAGAAGGAAAGAATGAGGTACATGCCTGGAACAAGAAGCTAGGCAGACACAGAGAAGCCAGACATAGAGAAGCAGTGAAAGTAAGATATAAAGAAGTAAGAAAGGTAATAAGCCCTGAAGCAAAAGGTTGCTAGAGTGAAACAGGTTAATTTAAGTTTAAAGAGCTAGCTTGAAATGTGGTTAAGCAAGACTGAGCTTTCGAAACTAATAATAAGTCTCTGTGTCATGATTTGGGAGCTGGTTGGTGGCTAAATAGAAAAAGCCTGGTACAAGGGAGAATTTGTATTCTTCAAGGATGACCTTCCTAAATGGTTATCCAATACTAAGAAGTCAGACCCAAAAGCATATACATACTAGCAATGGACTCAGTGGGTTACTTTGTGTATTTATTTGTATATACACACATGTAACAAAAATAATTAAGGAAAAGGGGTCATGAGTTTGAGACATGGTTATTTCTATTATCATTCATTGTTGTATTTTAATATCGAAATGTTTAAAACAATTTGTCATTTAATTTTCTCTTTGTAACAACAACTGAATTGGAATTCAGTCTCTTACCAAGAGATAACCATTCACAGACTGGATACACACATTATCAGAAATTATTAATATGGCTATGACAACTCATGACTCTTTCTTAAATTATAAAATCCATATCTTCACTCCTATCAGAAGAGTTCAGAAAGCCAATGTCACATATTTAATATGTAAGACTCAGGAATTGGCTTCACATGTATTTAGAGTTGAATCTGTTATTATACAACATTTCACCCTATCGATTTAGATTTCCCCATTTCGAAGAGAGTTTTTTTTATTTGAAAATTTGAAGGAGTCACTTCTTTTATTCTTTTCATTATTTAAAA
>LOJH01017268.1:0-20490 GCA_001685095.1 Ellobius talpinus
CTACAGGCATTTCCATGTGAGATGCCATGGCAGGCGGTTAGTGGAGAAAGCGTGCTCAGGGAATATCTGCTGGCCCTTCTGGCACTGGACAGGCAGTACACACTTGCCAAGAGCTTCATTTGGTTGTCCTCCACCTCCATCCCATCTTTCACATACACCATGAAGTGGTGCTGTTGCTCCTGCTTGCTGAGGTCACATGACTAGCAAGGAGGCCAAGCTGGGAAATGGAATCAGGTATCCACCATGACTTCACACTCTCTCATTCCAGGAGCGGGAGGGCTCCGGCAGGAATAAGAAAGAACACAGTTCATAAGGGACTCTCAGGGCGGTATGGACAGGCGAGAAATGAAGGACAGCCCTGTGGGAGGAGCAAGGAGGCTACCAGCCTTTTAAGTTTCCCAGATGGACAGGAGGAAACTGGTGATGCTTCTGCCATGGGGGAGAGGGATCAGCTGATTGCTGGAGGCAGGAGGTTGCAGGGTGCTGAGCCTCCTGCCTATAAGAGGATGCTCTTACACAGAGAGTAGGAGTTATAATGATCTTACTTTCCACTTAATGTATCCATCTCACAAGTACCTGCTGGGGACTGCTGTGTTCCTTCCCAGAGTAGGAGCTGAATATTCATACAAGAATGTGCCTACCGCTGTGGCATGGGTAGCCTATGAGGTAACAACAGCAATATGCAAACTCACAAATCAGGCTTCTGGTTCCAGTGATAGGATAGAAAAGGACATCGAAAGCCTCCCTGAGATTATTTTTAAATGTGGATCAAACACAAGACACATTTACTGTGTGTGTATAGCAGGACAGCTGGAAGCTCGCAGACGACCTGTGGGCAGGAAGGAAGGGGCAGAAAGCCTTGGGTAAGTGGGGGAGGAGAACTGCCGCAGGAGCCAGGAGTGCACAGAGATGTTGGTGAGGACCTCCCATAGCACTGTAGTAGGAGGCAGCTCTTTAAAAATATTTACTTTTCTGTGAGGGCTGATGCATGTTGTGTGTACGGAACTCAGTTGACACATACCAAGAGTCAGCTCTTGCCTTTGACCTCGTTAGGGCAGAATCTCCAACTCCTGCTGGTGGTAGCTGTTCCAGGGGCTGCTGACCAACCCCCAACCTCTGCCTTCTATCTCATTATTGAAGTGCCAGAATTACAGATGTGTACCACAACATCTGCATCTGGCTTTTAACTGGGACCCTGGGATTGACCACATGTGATTGGGTTTAGATGGCAAGAGCTTTCACCCACTGAGCCTTCTCCCCAGTCCTCTGAGGTTTAAAAAGTTAAAACACATTTTGCAAGACCCCAGCTCTCTTCCTGAGGGTATTATTCAGGCCTCCTTGCTTTGTATAGGAGAGGCTGCATTGCCTACAGTATGGGAAACTTGGTGGTGTTGAGGAGACAGCATTTACATCCCAGAAAAGACAAAGAGAAGTGAGTAGGTTGAACTGACATCCTCATAACACCTTCGGGAGCAGGTGAAAGTCAACACTGAAGAGAGCCGTCCACCCACAACAAGCTGCCAGTTGTCAATGCTTTGTCACCTGGATTCACTTGGGAGGGAAAGACAGAAGGGTCTTCTACTTAGGAATTCATCACTGGGACCGAAATCTCATTGAACAGAGGTTAGAGATTCAGTTCTTCTTGGAGCCCTGTAAGAGCTACTTTTCTCCTGCTGTGATGTGACCACAAGCAACTAACGGAAGAAAAAGTTTATTAGGGCTATGGTTTTGGAGGGCTTAGAGTTTACCATGGAGGGAAAAGGTGGCATCAAGGGGTAGGCATGGCAGCAAAAGAAGAAAGCTGAGAACTTGTGCCTTGAACCTCAAATATCAGAGAGAAAGGTGGAAGTGGGGTGAGATTATGAGCTCTTCCCTCTCACTCCCAGTGACACACTTCCTCCAACGAGGTCACACCTTCCCAACCAGCACCACTACACGGGGCCAAGTGTCCAAAGACCTGAGCCCACAGGGATATTTCTTGTTCAAATCATTGCAATCCCAAAACTTCTCCAAGCCATGGATTTTGCATAGTCATTGTTCAGAAAAGGGCAACATGCCCAGAATCTCCTTTAGAAAGGAGAATACAGAGTTGCTGGGAAGATACAACCTCAGTTTAGGACTGGAGGGTACCAACTGCCAACTTGGTAAACAGGGCTCAGCTCACACGATACCATGCACAAGCAAATCTCCACCATAAGCAAGAACTGACAGCTGAATACACAGCTGGATCAGAGCCCCAAACACAAGTGACACCTGCACTAGGAAAGCAAGAAAGCCCCAAGAAAGAGTGCAGTGTGGTGGCGGCGAGCAACCAGGCTCGAAGGAGGACCAGACACGTTCCTCAAAGGCTGCAGTCTTGGAAATCCAGAACTCAACAAAAGAGGCCGTTTGTCTTTGAAAGGGGGATTCATAAACTGCTGATTGGTAGACATTACCCCATAGCAACACAGAGAGAAAGGGAAACAGGAGGTTCACAGTACGTGACACGGACATCAGAGCACACAGGTGCAGCATTCGCCTAGTGGGAGTGCCCGAAGGGGGAAGTGGTGCTACGGGATGGGGAGGGGCGTTACCAGTGATGGTGCAGGGTTCTCCTTGGTGAAGGACTGGTAGCAAACACTGTGAGCCCCTATGAGCCCAGGTTAGTTGATTCTGTGGGTTTTCTTCTGGTGTCCCTTCAGAATCCTAAAATCCTTCCTCTCCCTTTTCCACGGGATTCCCAGAGCGCCACCTAATGTTTGGCTGTGGGGCTCTGCATCTATTTCCATCATTTGCTAGATGTTTGAAGGGTTATGATCATAGGGTCTCTGTCATAATACTTCTGCTGTCCTCATGGGACAGAAGCCACCTTATGTAGCAATTGGGTGTGGTTCCAAATGGCCTCTGGCCCATTGTTTATAAACACTACAATTTTAATTTTTATAATTTTCACATCTCATCAAATAAAGGTCTTTTAATGATTCAATTATTATGAAATTTAAACGCTATTTTTAGTTGGTAGGTTGTGTAACAGCAGTTAGGAAGAAAGTGGGGCTTGGTGGCCTTGGGTCATTTTGTCTCTGTTATGTGTTCTAAGTTTAGACACACAGTAGGTGCTCAAGAAACGTTTGTAGGATGGATGGGTAGGAAGAGGCTCAGAGAGCTTCATGTGTGGCAGGGGAAGTGATGGATAGAAAGGAACAAGGAAATTCAGAAAGGAACCTATAGAGAGTCACCAGGAATGAGGAGCACACCGACGTTCAAGGCTTATGACAATCTACTCTGCGACAACAACATGCTAGTGAATGTGCGTGTGTGTGCGCGCGCGAGCATGCATGTGCGTGTGTGCGCGCGCGCGAGCATGCATGTGCGTGTGTGTGCGCGCGAGCATGCACGTGCGTGTGTGTGTGTGTCATGTGGAAGCCAGAGGTCAGTCTCAGATGCCATTTTTCTTCAAGGGTCATTCACCTTATCTATTGAGGCAAGGTCTCTCACGGTCATGTACCCCACTGGTTAGACAGGGATCTGCCTGTCTCCAGCGTCCCTAGCACTGGGGTTGCAAACAAGAATGCCGTCATGCCTGAATTTCTCTGCTGAGCTCTGGGAACTGTCGTCGACTTCCTTTACCAACTGAGCTAACTCACAGACACCATGCAACTTCCTTTTTAAACAACGGTCTCTAATCCCTCATCTATGGCTTTATATTTCCGGTGTCCACATCTGTAGTACTGTTTCTCCCCTCAGTCAAGTGATGGGTATTGACTGAGGGCCTGTTCTGCTTTCAACGTATTCCTTTCTCATCATTAATCAGAAGGGAGGCCTCAGTCACCTGCCCCAAAAGGAGAGTGAATAAATAAAGCCCCAATAATTTCCTGACCTATATTTGAAGGTGGTTTAAGCCACTCATAAAATGGGCATTAGGAAGCTCATACCTAAATCACTCACAGAGCTAATATCCTAGGGGCATGGACGCATCTTTTCCCCACTTTTGATTGTCTGTGGCTTCAAGGACTTCACGGTAATTTGGTGCAGGGGCAGGTATCTAAAACAAGAAGGGGTCAAGCACGGAGAGGCAGCATAGCAGCCTCAGAAAGCTGTTACCGGGAGCACTGCTGGGAACAAGTTGTGGGCTGTTTCCCTGTGCATGAAAGGCAAAGGTTCAGAGCCGTCCCCTAGGCATCCCCACTGCACAATCAAAGTCCAGTCAGACAGATTCAAGTGAAGGGATCAATTTCCCCCCTGTTCTGTGGGATAATGTTCAATAGCTGCTCATTTTTAATAGAAGACAGGAGAATCAATCTCAGAAATACTGAAGGAAAATTTGAGCACTGGCTTCCATGAATGGCAGGCACTGTGGAGTGCTGGGAGGCACCTGGGCAGGAAACAGTCAAGTGTCTGTGACAAAGCGAGTGGGTCCACCCTCCTTTCAAACTGATGAAAATCTGACCAGTTTTCCAGTATCCGCCACGGCCACACTGGGATCTGAATTTGAAGATTGCTAATCACCCTATTAGAGAATCCCAACATATGTGTAGTATTCCGAGGAGGGCTGAAAGGCAGGCTGAGAGGAGGGAGAGCCATGAGAGACTGAAGACAATCCTTTATAAGCAGCACGAGCCATGAATATTGTATTTATGTAAAATACATTTCTTACTCATGCGTTTTAGAGCCCTCGTGCATGTTAATGGCGCAGACTGTTGTGTGCTACCACAGGGAACGTGCATTGCTGGGCTTGAAGAGAGCTGGAAAGGACAGGGCCTCATGGAAGAGGTGACCAAGGGGGACGCCATCTTCCATTTTCTCACAGAAGCCCTGCAATCCCATAGACAGAGAGAGCACACTGAGGGAAGGATCAGAACAAGAGGTTGGGGAAACAAAATAGAAAACACACCAGGAAAGTCACTCAAACACCAGCACTATGAGCAGCAGCAGTCCCAGCCCAAAGTGCGACTGTAGAAGTGACATTGTCATCCATCCTCGGGCACCATCCTTGGCCTCCAGCCCTACACTTGTGCTCTTTATCAATCAAAACAAGTTCAGGAAGCAGTGGGGCTAACTCCATCACACTGAAAACCAAGCTGAGCTTCCCAGCAGAAAAGACCCTTGGGTTGGATTCCACTTGGCGTCAGCGCTGGAAAAGCCTGGGAGAGAAAACCCTAGCTGCACACTTGGCCCTTTATGTAGCCTGCACCCCCACTGCCCCTGTAAGGTAACTACTGGGCCCTTTCTCTAGCCTGCACCCCCACCACCCCTGTAAGGGAACGGTAATGTAGCTGTCTTCTGTCATGATGGCTTCAGAGACTGAGAGGAAGCTCAGGTGTCTTTTGTAATTAGATAGAGTGATATTTTGGAACCAGAACATATTTCATTTCTTTTAATAGTGAAGTTTTGAAGTTGCAATGTCATTCTGAGCTTCTGCCCCACCCCAGGTTCTGGAATGACCCCCAGGAGTCTGTTGCATTCAGCTCTTAAGACATAATGCTTTTCCCTTTCCTTTTCTCTCTCCCACCTCCATGCTTCTTTATCTGCATTTTATCTCTCCTTCTGTGGTGGTTTGAATGAGAACGTCCCTTCATCCCCATAGACCTCCCCAGGTTCATATATTTGAGTACTTGGTCCCCAAGTAGGTGGAACTATTTGGGAAGGATAAGGAGGTGTGGCCTTGTTGGAAGAGGTGTGCCCGTGGGGCGGGTTTTGAGGTCACTGTTAGGTCTTACTTCTCTGCCTCGTGCTTGTGGATCAGACGTGAGCCCTCAGCTACTGCTCCAATGCCGGGCCTTCCTATCCACTGCCATGCTCCCTACCATGATGACCATGGACTCTCATCCTCGGCAACTGTGAGCTCCAAATAAACACTTTCTTGTCTAAGGTTCCTTGGTCATGGCATCTTATCACAGCAAAAGAAAGATGACAACAGGCCCTCCTTCCATTCTTTTCCCTTCCTTTCCCTCCCCCTCTTCTCCTTCCTTCTTTCTTCCCTTCCCTCCTTTCCCCTCATCCTTCCTCCCTCTCTTCTCTGCTTCTCTCTGCCTTCCTTTTCACTTTCTCACTTTCATCTCTTTCCAAATGTCTCACCTTGAATAGATGAGGCTAGTGGCTGCCAACTGCAACGTATCAGACACCATGTCACCTAGACAGCAAGGCCAGCAGGACCCTCTTCCTGGACAGAAAATGGCTAGCTGAAGTTTGCCTAAAAGGCGAAACAGACGCCTCAGTGGTTTCTGTAGAACTAGAATCTCATTCGGAGAAAATGCCAATCAAAGTTACAGCCCAAATAAATGAGTATGAGGTAGCCAGGTAGAATGTGTGTCCCTCCTCCACAAAGCCTAAAAGGGAACAGGGATTAAATAGAGTCACCATGGTGTGTCATATCGTTAGACAGTAGAAAGCAATGGTCAAGTTCTCTAGGAGCTTGGCTGTCCTGGGAAGTGGCCCTTAGTTCTGGCTGTGCTACCTTTAGGACTGGGCTTCTGGCGAACTCCTTCACAAATGGTGTATCCACGCTGCCCTGACAAACATTTCTGTCCCTGTTTGGACCTTAGCTTGCCTCTTTCTTTAAGTTTTTTAACTTCCCAAAAATTCCAAATATGATGTCACTGTTCTCTGAGGTAGATTGTTAAAGAAATCTGGGGACTTTAATCATATTGTCAGAGCCTGAATAAGCCAATGTATCAAGTCGTTTCTTCACAATGCAGCTTAATTACAGGAGACTCCTGCTTGAAGATTCTCTTCTTAATCACATCCAACCTGGCTAATCAGCCTTGCCTTGAGATAAACGAGAAATTACCATGCTCGTCAGAAGCCCACAGAGGCCTGGGGTACCAGGAAGTGGTTTCAGGCTGCCTGGAGGAGACAAGACAAATCTGTCACCAACATGTTGGAGGTAAATGTGACCACTGAGGTGACAACGATGATGGTCATATTCAGCCGCCCAGGACAGCTCAGGCGGGGCCTCTGCTGAGAGTTCCTTGACGCTTTCCTGACCCAGACCTGGTGAACAGAAGGATGAGCCATGCCTTCAGCCTTTCTGCTATGTAGACACGGGATTTATGAGTATTAAGTGTAATTGGGATTTAAATAAGACTTTTCATATATGCACAGGGAATATATAGACAGCCAAGAAAAAAATACATTTTAGACCTTTTAATGTTCAAAGAACAGACAGATTGTAGACACTGCTAATCAAGGAGAGTAAGATATTACATATTGATTTTTTGGTTTTTGTTTTGTTTTCAGTTAGTGCAACACTCACTGGGTTGCTTATCCAGGGACTGTGTCAGACTATCTGACTGGGTTGTTTATCCAGGGACTGGGTCAGACTATCTGGCTGGGTTGTTTATCCAGGGACTGTATCAGACTATAGGACAGAACAGTTGAAGTGGGGGGGTGGATTTTTGACTCGTGGCTTCAGAGAGACTTTTCAGTGTCTCATGGTGGCTCTGCTCACGCCAGTGGGATCGCGGGGCTGCTCCTTCACGTCACAGCAGGCAGGAAGCAGAGAGTGAGTTAGGTCAGAGCTGGAGGCCTGTGCGACCTTCAGAGTCTCTTCTTGCTGGCCTGCTTTGGCCCCACCCCTGAAAAACCAGGCAGCCGTCATCCAAGCTGAGAGCTGAGCATTCAAAATATGAACCTGGAGGAGGCATTTCAGATTCAAAACACAACACCAGAGATAGACAAGAGAAGAGGAGGAAGAGGGGGAGGAAGAAAGAGGAAATAGGATGGAGGAAGATGCAATATCAATGACAAAAACAAACAAGCAAACAAAAACAGAAATAGTAAACACACCTGCCTGAAGAATACTTTGAAATCTGAAAAGCACAGAGCAGGAAGACCAGGAACAGATGCAATTCTGTGGTCCCTGAGAGCAGCCAGGGCAAACCAGAGCATCTTGGTGATCTGTGGAACCAGAGATGCAGTTCTTTAGTCCCTGAGAGCATCCAGGACAAACCAGAACATCTTGGTGATCTGTGGAACCTGAGAAAGAACAGGATGCCTGTTGAAGTTGCAAATTCAAATAAACTAAAAATACCTTTCATATAAATATGGCCCAAATATTTTATGAGCACACTGAGAATTTCCCACTCTGATTAGAATTTGAAACTAACCAGAACCTATGCTTTATCAGACTGTGCACAGGGCTCAGGAAAAAAGCCTGGCCAAACACCAGTGTACTTGGCCTGCCAGCTTTTCTAGACTTAGGTCCTGTCAGTTTGTACAAATAATGGATGTCACCTGAGAAGTTAGGACTTTGGATCCTCTTAAAAACAGCCCAAATCTCAGCATCACAATATAGGGGCATTAGTTTATTCTTCCATTTTCTGTTTGTCTAGTATGTGTGGCACACCTTGTCACATGTGTGGAGGTCAGAGTACCAAGTGCAGAAGTCAGTTCTCTCCCCCTACTGTGTGGGTCCCGGGAATCAAACTCAGGTGGCCATGTGTGCTGGCAGAAGTTTAACACTGAGTCAAGGAAGAAGATTTTGAGTGTCCCCTTGGAGAAGAACATGCGTGTTCACATCTGTTGGTTTGTGCTCACAAATGTGACTTCTTGCATGCATCTGTATGTAAACAGAGGTGGAG
This sequence comes from Ellobius talpinus, assembly GCA_001685095.1. Classification (NCBI taxonomy): domain Eukaryota; kingdom Metazoa; phylum Chordata; class Mammalia; order Rodentia; family Cricetidae; genus Ellobius; species Ellobius talpinus. The sequence goes on from LOJH01017268.1 coordinate 8,559, forward strand.
CTTTCATGTCCCAAACACACAGTCCCAAATAATCACACGGAAAATTATATTAATTACAAACTGCTAGGCTTATGGTTCAAGCTTACTACTAACTAACTAGCCCTTACATCTAAATTAACCCATTTCTATTAATCTATGTATTGCCACGTGGCCGTGGCTTTTACCGGTCTGCTGACATGTTGTGTTTTGGGCTGTCGCTCGCATCTCCTCAGCCCTATTCTTTTCTTCTTTCTATTTTCCGTTTGGCTTTCCCACCTGGCTTTATTCTGCCTTACTATAGGCCAAAGAAGCTTCCTTTTTAACCAATGGGAATAAAACATATTCACAGCCTATTGAAGGGCTATCTGCATCATCTGTGTCCCTGTTTGCACACCTCCTATTCCTGCTTCTTTCTCTCCTTTGTCTCTGAGGCACTGCTCAGGAGCAGGGAAGCTAGCCTTGCTCCCTGCCACCTGTTCTGAGGGCTGAGGACTTCTGATGTCACCTGAGCAGCATTCAGATCGAACCTCCCAGGCCAGGGAACCTGCTGGAAGTGCTGTGAACACAACTGGCTGTGGCTGGAGAATGTGAATAAGACTCAGATTGCTACCTGGAATATCAAAACCCAGAGATGCTCCAGGGCCAGAGAGACATCTCCAAACTCTCTTCATCGTGTTTCCTTGAGACCAGGTCTGTAGCCGACTGACCTGTGTTGGCCAATGAGTCCCAGGAATTCTGCTGTCTCTGCCTCCCCAGTGCTGGGACTGCAGGTGCACACATCCTGGCTTTTTGCATGGGTCACGAGCATCTGGAGCTGCCATGCTTGCACAGCAAGTACACCCCAAGCCATCTCCACAGACTGGGGAGATGTTCTTAATATGTTTCTCTAATATTTTTTAAGGCTTGAATTCAGAATATATCATTTTTATAAAAGTAGTAATGTACAGGATACTCTCCAACTACCTCCAATCAGATAATGTACATGAAAAGTGAAAAAAAAAGAAAGAAAAGAAAGAAAAAAGACTCGTTACCTCAAATGTTAGTAACGACTGCCTGGGGAATGATGGGTTTGAAGTTCTTTTGCACGTTTTCCATTTAATTTCACCTTGAAAGCATAGCAATCAGGATAGCATTAAAAGAAAACAAGCAAGAAATAAAATGACCACATGTAAGACCTCAGCAGGGCCCGGGTGGGTCTGTTTCTGTTGCTCGTGAAAGACGCTAAAGCCGGAAGATTCCTTTATCTTTCTTATTGATGATAAAGGCGTCTGCCCTGCCCAAATCCTTCTCCTAAGCAACCATTTCCCCTTTCAAATGGCCCTGTGACAATCAATAAATCTGTCCTTTTTAGCAAATGGTTCCTGCTTTGCTCCCACCCACCCTAATTTTATTTGGAGGGATCCTGGAGCTGCTGGAACCATCCACCCTCTTGAAGTTAATGTATTCATTAGTTATAATTGCCTTCACAGTGTTCTCGCCAATCTGAGTCTCCTAGTTACTTAATGCTTTTGATTGGATGTTGAACACTTTTATCTGGGTTAATTTACTATTCATAGAACAATGATGGAGTATTCATTTTGCTACCCAGATTACAGTTGGAAAAGGAGTCAGCCATCACCCGCAGGAGGGCTGCTTGAGAGCTGAGCATTAAAACGCTTCTTGGGTATCTCAGCAGAAAACAGTGTTCCTGAGAACGCTGTCATTTTCAGCATTTCTGCCCAGACTTGAAGCTCTTTACTTTCTGTGCTTGCCCATGTTGGGGCGGCCACCTCCCAGATGTGGCAAAGCATTGCTCTTGGATTTGAGGTCAGTGGGGAGCGCCAAGCAGATGTGGTCCACTGTCAGGAGAAGATGTGAGAGCCCCAGAGTCAGATGCAGGCAGGGGACTGAGGAAGCTGGCTTTGTATGAACTCCTCTGAGTCCCAAAGTTACACAGCCCAGGGTCAGGGTCTGGCTGCTCACCTTCCAGGTAGCCTGGAGTCGACTCAGGTGTCTGCCTCAGGGATGCCAGTCTTGCTTCCCTGGCTCTCCTTATGTGACCACCAGGATTCCCTCCCAGCTGTGGAGAAACAGTATGAAAATTTGTCCTCCTTCCAGAACCTCAAAGAGCTCCATCCTCTGCCTATGTCTTGCACGTTGAACCCACCACAGGAAGTTCTTTCCAAAGCAGTGAGGCTAACATGCTCCCATGCTAGCCCACAGAAATCTGTTCTGAACTGGCTCCTCAGAGAGCCTCTGCTGACGGTGCAGATGTCTGGGACCAGGAACTTCTTCCCCTCTCGGCCTCCGTGACGATCAACATGGCCTGGCTAAGGATAGGACACTGATAGAAGTGTCTCATGGCCACATCTAGGAAACTGGAGATTCCTGAAGCCTGTTCTCTGGGAGATCCGGCACACACTTGCCCCTGCAGTCTCTCCAAACGGTCCTGTGCGCTTGACAGCAGGGAAACACAGGGTAAGTGTGCTGGGAGCCATGAGACTCAGCCGTTTACAGAGATGACCCACAACCACAAAGAACTGTGAGAACACGTGAACTTCTGGACCCTGAAAACGTTCTCCTAGAACACCGTGTGGCTTCCTCTATGCAGAGGGTCCAGTCAGAAGATCGTCCCCCAGGACAAGAGGGCACTCGCCTTTCATGGCACCTTTGCTCCTCTACTGGAGCGGACATCACCAAAAATAAGCTCTACAAGGAATGTCAGCCTCTCCTGTGGTTACATGGAGACCCCAGAGAATGGCCAAGTACACAGGGGTGCGGACGGAATTACATGACGGGGAGTTGCCTGGGCAATACGAGCCTAGAAGTGAGCATTCACCATCAGAGAGAAGGTGGCTGGGCACGGACACATCTTGGAAAGAGATCCCAACTGATGTCTCCCCAGGCTTGATTCACTTAGAGGAATTTGCCAATAAGTACTGCTAGCTAGAACGTTCCAAATATAGACAGTTGATGGAAGGAGGGAGATTGACCTACGTAGTAGATACACTACATGCGTGGGGTGGTGGGGGAGGGCACCACGCGTAGTGAGGAGACTCTGGGGATGCCTGCTCTCTCCCTTTCGCAGTACGGGGCAGGAATAGTCACATAACCCGGGAGGCCTGAGACCTCAGTTCATTGGTGCAGTGAGGGCTGTGTTACCCAAGCACTGGCTAGAAGGCTCGGGCAGGAACCTACCCAGGACCCTGCTCTCACCTTCTGCCACAGCGGCACTCCACCGTGGAGACAGCAGATCGATGGCTGAAGACGGAGGCCCTCCCCGTCCCTGAGCCACCGGTCTCTTCAGCCAGGAGCATCAGGCTGGGAAGACCTGACTGACATCGTGAGCAAGCTGGAGTACAGTTTTCATTTTGTAAGCGAGAAGCCACGTTCCCTCCGGAATAGCAATCGGAAACAACACAAACATCTGTTTGAATAATGAGCTGTTTGTCAAGCTCGCTCCGAAGGCAGAGCTGATGCCGAGGAGAAGCAGACATCAGGGACCCCTGCACAGGCAACATGAAATGCAGGGTGATGAGTGCCTAGGGAGGGTGCACGCCTCCCCGAGGCCTTCCAGGTCCCCTGTCCTCCCGCTCGAGGTCGGATCACAGGATGACGATGACCCTGAGATATCTTCACGTTTAGAGGAACAACCTCCTAAGACCAGATTCGCCAGCAATGCCCTGCGCCGGCCCCCACTGTTGGGGACTAATTACCACATCTCCCCGGATGTTAAAGGAGATAAATGTTCTGCTCTGTGTGTTTTCCAATTTTAATTGAAGGAAAGTAACTAATTATCTCGGAGAAGCAGTCATTATTCCCTAGCTTCGGGCTGGCCTTTGCGAAAGATGGCTCGGGGCCTTCTTGGGGCAGTCAATATGTTAACCACTCATTATGGCCCGTGAATTGCGAGGGAGAAGACAGATCCAGATCCAGCGCCAGTGAGCCTGAGCACAGCATGCAGCTCCAGGGGAAGAAGGGCACCTGTCAGTTTTCCCATGATGCTGGAGGAACACGGGGCTGACAACTAGCACAGTGTGGCATCTCCCAGGTCCCCATGCTAGAGGAGCTGGGGTGTGGCTGAGCTCCATGAGCAGAGGGGGCTGATTGCCAACCAGAGGCCACACTTACTCTGGACAGCTGGCCATGGAGACAAAACTTAGTGACCAAGAGTCACTTACTATCGGTGGTACCGGTCCAGGCTGCTTCCAGGTTCTCTCTTTGGATTTGCCTTCTCCAAACCTCCTTCCATCCCTCAGTCAGCCCCTCCTGATGACCTTCAGATGTCAGCTCCAAGCTTCTAGCTGAGCCCTCTAGGAGTCCCTCCCTCCCCCAATCAACATCCACTAGGTTCATCTCTGCTCTGCTCCTACCGTGAGCTGTGCGACCCTGCAGAACCTCTTTTGGAGTCCTGCAGCTCTGATGGGGTCAAGGAATCTCTCTCCCAAACACTCTGGAGTTATCACCCTCCTCAGCACGGGGCTGGTGTCAGAATGTCCACCAGTGACACTGTCACCCAGGCGACGGTGGCAAATGTGTAGGGAGCTTTTACTGAGTGACCCCTGTCATCACACTCAACTCCCACAGCAGTGCCTTCATGGGACAGGGAAACGACAGGCCCTTGTGCACTTCACAGGCAAGCAAGGCAGGCTCAGAGCTTGTGGGAACCCTGGCGGGCTGGCTCACAATCACAGACCAGTCTCTGTGTGTCTTACACTTCTCAAAACTAAATGGTCACCTTTCGGATGCCAGCAAGATCGCATGTCCTTATATTTGTCCTCCTGCATCTGTGTGGAGCTGGGCTGTCCTCTGACACTGGGGATCCCATGTCCCAAGGATTACGATACCCTATTTGGGGAATACCAGATACTAATTACCCGAATCTGTGAGAGCCAGGTGCCTCTTAGCTTCCTGCCCCATGCACATGCACAGTGAGTACATTCAGCAATAAAGTAGATGGATAGCGACGATCTTGCCAGTTCCAGGAAGCACAGCTTTCCCCTAGGCTTGGAGACAGACACCCTTCTGCAGCCTCACATGCCCCAGCTACCCTTCACTCTGCACCTGCTCCTCTGGATTGAAAAATCTGGTCACCTTAACACTTCCCTTCCCAGGCTGCGGGCCAGGAGAGAGGGAGCTGGCTCGCTTTCTGCCCACCCCCACCCCCGTTCTCCCAGTGTCTGACACTGAGTCTGACACCTACTGGGTGACAGCCATTGATGTCAAGTCTTCTTAAAGCCAAACAGCTACCATGAATGTTTGGAGTCTGCGTTCCCAGACGGGACACATCATGGCACCGCATGGAGGCGGGACTTGGACATGACAACTGCCAGAACAACAGGGCCTTGGGGACCTCTGGCATTTCCTTCTGACACTGAGGGTTCCGGGGGCAAATAGATGTCTTCAGGGTCAGCCTTCTGCCATGAGCAGAGTTATGACCTGCTTGGGCATTGCTCGGCACAGAAAGGCTGTGCAAGGCATAGAAAACTGCTCTATGGTGCACAGGGTGGTGTGAACAGGGAGTCAGCCAGGAGTGATCCAGCATCCCCAGAGGGCAGAAGCAGGAGTGGCAGACTCCTGGAACACAGTGGCTCACTGTGACTCTGGATGTCCCAGACTTCAGTCTGAGCAGTAAATACACACCAGGTGTGTTGTGTCACCTCAGACCACTTGTCCCTTACCCCACTGCTGGCTGCCAGCTCATCATCCTTCTTATGGGAAGGGAAGCTGATCTCCACTGTTCCTTCTACAGAACTCAGGATATAAATGGTCATTTGTCCTATGGCTTCTGCCTCCCAGATGGGTGCTGGTGAGTATGGCTTATGCACTGACCAGACTGAACACAGAAACCTTTCCCGCAGTGGCCTTGCCTCCCCTCAACCCCAGTGCACGTCAGATGTGGGGCTAGACTTGGGGTTAGTCCGCAGAGCAGCTCTCAGACCTGACTCCCCCAGGAGCCCAGGGCAGATGTGCATTTCATCAGTACCCCACAGTTGTGACCTTAGTGCACACATGGTGCCTGATTAGCTCCTGATGAGGGAGTGAACCCAGCCAACCGCCGACCTTTAAAGAGCATACGCTGCCTCCAGAAAAATACAAGGGGGAAAAATACGGCTCTATCTGCAGGTTCATGACTTTGAGTGTCTTTGTTGTCTCCTTCCGTGTTCTGTGTGGTCCAAAGAAAACCAGTGTACTTTTTTCTCCGGAAACCATGGCCAGTTTAGCCAGAGACCCTCAGCTAGCATTTTTCTTTTAGTGCTAAGAAGTCAGGACCATGTACAGGGCTGGGCATGGCCCTGCAGAAGGGTAAAGTCCAAGGTTACTTGGGAGGAAGTTGTGTTGACAGTGCTGCCCTGAACCCTGAAGAAAACACAGGCCCGTTACCTTCTAAGTCTGGCTCTCTGGGTCTCTGAGGACTCCGTGTGGCTGATGGAGAAGGGCACATGGAGGCTGATATAGATGGGGGCATTTTATTTCTGAGGTGGGCATATGGCCAGGCTGTTCTCTTAGCCCGACCTATTCTCTAAAAGACATAGCCAGCAGCCTTTGATGCCAATAGCTACCCCAGAGTCCTGAGCCACCTCACCCTAGCTCTGCCATGCTGGTGTGAGCATATATGAGGTTCTCTGTCTCCGTGGGCCTCTGCTAGCTGTATATACCTCATATGGCCGAAATAGGAATGGGTTTGCCTGGCTCTTCTTTCTCCAGTCTTCAAAGCCAGCCTCATGTGTCCAGGCTGATTGGCTGACCTTCCTTCTCATGAGGTCTGTTCTATCAATGACATGCTGTGGCATTCACACATCCTGTCACCCGTGTGGTACAGAGGAACCAAGACTCAGCTCTCCACCCGTATAAACTCAGTGTGCCTTTTGTCTCCAGAAATCCTGGAGTGAACCATTGCTAAGATGGGTTTTGCTTCATATCCCCAAATCCTGACCGTGACTGGAGATGCACAGTAGCCGGCCTCCCAAAGGCATGGGGGCATAGGTGAGGGCACAGACAGAAGCTGGATTGTTAGGTAGAGGGAGGGGAAGCTGATGGACCATCTGCAGCCTGCCCTGCTCCGCTTCCCTCTGATACCTGGTTTCTGTGTTTAGAAACACAGAATTACCTGCTTTCTTCAGAGAAGTTGTTCTAAATTAAGCCCATGAGGCGAACAGCAATGTTTTGTTTCTTCCTGACTGTTGGTGAACTGAAAGAATAATTTCAAGGAGTAAAGCTTCAGTTGGTACGTTCTTCTCGCATATTTTGGGGATCTGGCCACAAAGGCATACTGTGTTCTCTTTGCACTGACCCCAGAAGATTCTCTACCAAGAGACATTTAGATACCCGTGTGTTCTCACGTCCAGCAGAAACAGTCACATCTCCCTCCCAACGCCTTGGAGAATGCTGCCCAGTCTTCTGACAGGCAGAACTGCTGCTTTCAAGATGAAGGAAAACAAGACAACAGGACTCTGGGGACTGTCATCCAACAAACAGGACCAAAGGTCTATTTTGATTATTTTAACTTTACTTTTAAGGCTAGTTAGCATACAAGGCTATAGGCTTCGTCTCCACCAGCCACTGTGTGTTGTTCTTACCCAGTTCCACCTGACTCCATCTATCCTTCTCCCTCTCATTGATCTTTTCCTGGGGCAGTGGCCTCCCTTTCCCACACCACAGTCTCTCTTCCTCTTCTCTCCTTAGTACATGGCTGGCTGCTCTCAGCTTCTGAAGCTGTTTTCCTGGTTGGTTCACGGGCTGGTTTGTGATGCTCACAGGACTGTGGAGAAGAGGGTCTCCGGGAGCGTTGAGATCCCATGAGGATGTTCTGTGCTACAACCAAAGCAGAGCTGGATCAAGAAGCCAGCGCAGGAGAGGTTCCTTAGGTGGAGACGTCAGCTGTGCAGGAAAGTTCCGGATCCTGAGCACTGCAGCAGCAGAACCAGCCCATCCTTCAAAGGCGCAGACTAGGTCTAAGAATAATGTCCACCAGATAGATGAAGCCTCGGCATTCAGCTTTCCCAGTGCCCAGGGCTGCCATGAAAGCTGCGTGTATCTCAGAAAGCACACTCACAGGACCCCAAGTCACCTGTCCCCCAAGCTCATGTGACCCCAAGCTGGCATTCTTTCTCCCCTAAACCCACTCCATCCCTCTCACAGGGTTTTTGAGGCGGGGGAATATGAAATAGAGCAGGCTTCTTAGGGACTCCATCCCTAGCCTGTTTTCATCTCTGCAGGTCAGGGCAGCAGCACCTGGGTAGGTGGGTGGCCTTCTTCATTCGCACCCGCTGTACACACGCTGTGCACCATGGGATTTCTGCTCAGAGTGAAGCCTTTGGCACCAGCACTCTCCACAAGGGACTAGAGTCAGGAACGGGCCTGTAGGTTTGCAGGCTGCCAGCCAGGACTGCCTATTACATCTGCAACCATCATCATTTTCAGCAAAACAAATAACTTCACACGGGGCTGGCAAAGGTTTGGAATCATAGTTGGATGTAAATTCCCTCCAAACGTCCCTATCCTCTGAATGATGGCAACCACGGGTGTTGACTGAGAAAGAAGGTTCTGAAGGTAATGTTCCCAGATTAAAATACGGTATCTATCTTTACTCACACCATGGTTTATCTCAGGGAAAATCTCTGCGCTACATTTTGGAAGGCAGATTCAGTGGCAGGTCACAAAATTGATCTCTTGAGAGAAAGACAATGAAAATACACATAAAAGCCATTTCATCAGCACAAAAGAGGAAGAGGATCGGTGGCAGGGCAGGCAGCCTTCATCAGATGTGAGATGTTGGGTGCCGGGAAGAGCCGGCTCTCTTTCCAGGAAGCTGAGTTAGATGAAAAGAGAAAAATGACCGAAGTGAACATCAAGAGATGCAGACAAGATGAAATAAGGACAGGCTGGTCTGGAAGGGTTGATGCCAGTGGTCAAGGCGGACAGCAACATGTTGCTGTTTGCATCTTTGCTGTGCACAGCTTGCATCTTTGCTGTGCACAGCTTGCATCTTTGCTGTGCACAGCTTGCATCTTTGCTGTGCACAGCTTGCATCTTTGCTGTGCACAGCTTGCATCTTTGCTGTGCACAGCTACTCTGCAAGACTCTTGCTAACCATCCCATGCTGCAGAGCAGGAGGCTGGAGCACAGAGAGTTCGGGAGTTTCCCCTGAGTTCGCAGCTGGTGGCACACGTGGGGTTCAAATCTAGGTCCTGGCTCCAGAGCCTCTGTGTCACATATAGACACGTGTCTCCCTCTCACATAGAAACAGAATCTTGGAGATGGAGATCAAGTTTTTACCCTGGCATGCATTCCTGAGTTAGTGTGGAGCACGGGGACTTTTGAAAATGATCAGGAAAAATAAGTATTTTTTTGTGGAAACCTTTGTGCACCAGCTGGAGTCCCATTTTAGGGGCACAGACCACACCCCCAACCTAGTCTGTGAGACTCCATCTAAGAACAATGTTACTCTTCAGGATCCACCTGTGAGATCTCCTTCGTGAGGGGACTGAGCTCGACTGTGCAAATACATCTTAAGCCACTTGAGACCCTCCACAGAGACAAAGTGTGAGAATTCAGGAAAAGCCACAGGAGGCTGCTGAGGAAGTATGACACCGAAGGCTCTTGGGTTTGCTTTGTTTGTTTTCATTCTGATTCATATTGAAAACTAAGTGAAGTTCTGCTGGAGAAAGCACTCCTCCAGCCTTCTCTCTGGAGGTAGAACTCTATTCCTGCAGCCTGAAGATTTCCCTGAATCTTTCTCCCAGAAGCCTCAAGCCAAGACAGGGGCATGTGCCATGGGAACAATTTCATGCAAGTGAAGGAACTGGGCCTCTGGTAACCAATAAGAAGCATCATGTCACCTGGGCAGCCTGTGCCTATAATGGAGGCCAGTCCTGCAGCAATTCTGGGACCTGATTTATCCCTTTGGTCTGTTGTTTAAATCTCCACCTGGAGAAACCACTCTCCCGGCTATGTGACTTCCAAATTATGTGTGTTTAATTATAAGCCTAGAGGAAGAGAGAGGACCCAGTGCCATCCACATTGCAAAGAGGGTAGAAGTCTGTGTGGGCATGTCAGGGCTAAGCATCCCAGAAACGGGTTCCCTTGGGGCTTCTGTTCTAGATACTGAGTTCCCTCCCATCTCACCAGTCTCTTCTCCTCTACCTCTGTTTATCATGGCTTCCATGCCAGTATTAGAGTGAGGCACCACAGACAGGCCTGTGAACAAATGCACTGTGGAAGAGGAGGAGGGGTGGGAAGAGGAAGAAAGGAAAGAAAGAGGGTGATGTGGGATTCCCCTCTGTATGTTGTGAATACCATTGGTTTTAAAGAATCTGCTTTGGGTCTTTTGCAGCACAGAATAGGGCAAGGTGAGAATTCCAAGCAGATAGAGGAGGAGAGAGTAGGTGGAGTTAGAGAGAAGCCACGTAGCTGTAGCAGGAGAGAGATGCTGGATGCCAGACGAAACCTTACCAGTAGGTCACAACCATGTGGTGATACACAGATCAATAGAAATGGTTTAATTTAAGATGCAAGAGCTAGCTAACAATACATTTAAGTGATTGGTCAAGCAGTGTTTTAATTAATACAGTTTTTGTGTGGTTATTTGAGGTCTGGATGGCTGGGAATGAAGAGCAGCCTCTGCCTACAAGAGGGGAAGGATGGAAGGAAGAAAGGGAGGAAGGAAGAAGGATGGAAGGAAGGGAGAGGGAAGAGGTGGGGAAAAGAGGGAAGAAGTTAGGAGAAAGAGATGGGAAAGGATAGAGGAGAAGCAGGGGAGAAGTGGAGAGGGGGAAAGAAAGGGGAAAAAGAAGGAAGGGAGGAGGGAGAGAAGACGAAGGGATGGAGAATGGAGAGAGGGAAAGAGGGAGGGGGAGGAAGGAGGAAGGGAAAGGAAGAGGGAGGGAGGAGAGGAGCCAGAGAGGAAGGAAATGACAGGGTGAGGAGAGAGGAGGAAGGAGGGGAGAGGGAGCCAGGGAGACCAGGCTGTCCTCTTTTCCTCTTGCCCAGGACAGAGCTTTGCCTCTCCCTCAAGGAAGTGCTCTCTGCCTTGGGGAGGAGCCGAGGAGCACTCTTGCTCATGTTGCCTTCTGTCCTCATCTCAGATAAGGAGAGCAGTGCTGGGCATCGGCTTTCATTCTCCCTGGTCAGAATCCAGAGTTTCTTCAAGGTTGTGAGCTCAGAGCTGTGGTTTGGGATGAGACTGGAGAGCCTTGGCTCTGATTAGACAGGCATGCTTGCACAGTTTCCCTTCTGACCACACCAGGGCTTGACCACTGGACACTCTGGGGAAGGAAATAAACATTGCAAGGGAAGTAGAGGGGACCCCCAGCAGCCACGGGTGGTGGGAGAGCCCGAGATAGACCACTGTCTTCCCAAGCAAGGTGTGTGTGTGGGGGGGTGTCAGGCAACACTGTGTTCTTGGTGTCTTGCGTGCTGTCTGAAGAGTCAGCCCAGAGGGACCCTGAATTCAGAACAGAGGATAGCAGAAAGACTCCCCTTTGTTAAGGGTGCCACTTTGACGTTTTCTTTTTTTCCTTTATTATTTATTTATTTATTTTGGTTTTTTGAGACAGGGTTTCTTTATATAGGCTTGACTGTCCTAGAACTCACTCTGTAGACCTGACTGCTCTTGAACTCATAGAGATCCTCCTGCCTCTGCCTCCCAAGTGCTGGGATTAAAGGTGTGAGCCACCAGCATCTATGCTTTTCTTTCTTTTTTAAAAAATAAATTATTTATTTTTAATTTATATGTATGAATATTTTGTTTGCATGTATGTAAGTGTACTGGGCGTGTACCTGGTGCCTGTGAAGGTCAGATGAGGGTGCTGGGTCCTCTGGAACTGGACTTATAGAGAGTTGTGAGCCACCACATGGGTGCCAAAAACTGATTCTAGATCCTGAGAGAGCAGAGGGCTTCGAGCTTTCAAAAGCCCATACCATTCCCAGTTCTCTCTCTCTCTCTCTCTCTCTCTCTCTCTCTCTCTCTCTC
>LOJH01017270.1:4195-19303 GCA_001685095.1 Ellobius talpinus
CCTCTTCTGGCCTGCAGGCATACATGCAGGCTGAACACTGTATACATAATAAATCTTAAAAAGAAAAAAAGAGAAAGGAAGGAAGGAAGGATGGATGGATGGATATGTAGACGTTTTTGCTGGTGTGCCTGTCTTGACTTCTTGAATTTCACTCCATTATAGGCAGTTCCCTGTTGATAGTCTTTGTGCTTCTGGCTTGCTTGCTCCTGGTGGGCCATTTCTAAGCCACTGTCTCCTGTGGGTGTATCTACAGGTTTTCCCATGGGCACGTAGTCTCTGTGGATGAGCTACGTCCCTTCCAGGATCCAGACTTGAGCTTACTGAAGGCCGGCTCTGCGTGTCTGGCCAAGCACCAGGATGGGCTTTGGCACCCAGCACGGATCACTGGTGAGATTGCCTACAAGGACCTACCTGGTGGGACCCTTTCTAAAGCATCCTTCCTGTTCTTATAGCCATTCTCCACTTCCTCTGGGTTGGTTTTTGACTTCATCTGGGCCCAAGAGGAGCAAGTCTGCCTTTGCCCCGAGCCCCTTTCCTTCCTGCAAAGCTGCTAACCTACAGCTTGTCTCTGTCACCCTAGATGTAGACAATGGGTACTATACTGTCAAGTTTGACTCACTGCTGCTGAAGGAGACTGTGGTGGAGGGGGACGGCATCCTACCTCCTCTGCGCACTGAGGCTACAGAGTCATCCGACTCAGACAGTGGTGATGCAAGTGATTCCAGCTATGCCAGAGGTATGGTAGAAATCATCAGTGCCCAGAAGCCAGGATGGTGAGGGCATAGAGCAGATTGGTGATAATAACCTAGACAGGCACCCAGCTGTCGGGATGGAGTGAGTCTGGCTTTGCTTAGTAATCTACAGGAGACGGCCTGAGAGACCAGAGAGTGTGTGATGGGCCTGAGTAACTTTTGCCTTTAAGAAACAGACACAGCAATCATATGCAACAGTCAGAACTCTCTGAAGCAAGATAGCACCACACTGTCAGAGAGAAGGGAATGTTGGTGCTATATCTGCCAAGGAGTCAGAGGAAGTAACTGAATATAGAGTGTAGGGAAGGGTGTCTTTTTCAGATGGCTTCCCAGATTTAGAACTTGGGTGCCTGGTACGTAGGGCAGAAGAGATCTTGGCGGATGGAAAATGTGTCTAGGTAAAATAGAGATTTCAGGAAATAAAACTAGGTAATGTATAGTTTTCTTGAGAGATGGGTTAGGATGAAGGTAGGAAGATGTCTCAGGGAAGCTGTGCTGTGAATTGGTGATTTCTGAGCTCCTATCCATCATGGCAGATAGTAAGCTGAAGCAGTGAAGTTGGTTACAGTGCAGCCATCTCTCAAGGCAGAGTTGCCAGGTGTGCCAAGCCTGCTTGGGGAATCTGAAGGGACCAGAAGTCCAGATGAGGCCCTACCTAGGAACTAAGTTCCTGCATAGCGTTGGCTAGAGCCCACTACTTGGAGTCCTCTCTCTCCTGCAGTGGTGGAACCAAACACAGTGGACACTGGGACCTGCAGTTCTGCCTTTGCTGGTTGGGAGGTACACACACGAGGCATTGGCTCCAAACTCCTCATCAAGATGGGCTATGAGTTTGGCAAGGGTGAGTGTGTGCTGCCCTGAGGTGGGAAGGATACCTCAGCCTGTCCAAGTCTGGCAGAGGTGGCAGAAGGCCCTGTCTTTCCCAGGTTTGGGTCGGCGTGCAGAAGGCCGGGTGGAGCCCATCCATGCTGTAGTGTTGCCTAGAGGGAAATCACTGGACCAGTGCACAGAGATACTGCAGAAGAAGACAAAGGGAAGCCAGGCTGGGACCAAGAGGCCTCCAAGATGTCGGAGGAGTGGTGGTGGACCTGAGGGCCGCCCACCCCCTCGGAATGTGTTTGACTTTCTGAATGAAAAACTGCAAAGCCAGGCACCTGGGACCCCAGATGCTGGGGTGGACACTCCAGGGAGAAGGAACAAGGACATGTATCATGCCAGTAAAAGTGCCAAGCAGGCTCTGAGCCTGCAACTCTTCCAGACTGAGGAGAAGATTGAGCGGACCCAACGGGACATCCGGGGCATCCAGGAGGCCCTAACCCGGAATGCTGGCCGGTATGTGTGGGGTCCAGCTGAGGTAGTATGGGTTCCAGTGGCTGTGCCCACAGGATGCCCACTAAAGGTCACCTGACCTGAGTAGCCCGAGTCTGAGGTGGTCTGAGTATTAGAGGGCGGGCATAGCCACAGCAAGTGGGGGCCTGGTGTGGGAGCCAAGAGACGGTGCTGACCAACAAGCTCTCCCTAGGCACAGCACGACAGCAGCCCATCTGCAGGAGAAGCTGGAGGGAGCACAGAGGAAGCTGGGTCAGCTGCGCGCTCAGGAGGCCGGCCTACAGAGGGAACGGCGGAAGGCAGACACGCACAGGAAGATGACAGAGTTCTAGCAGCCCTGCCTGTATTGTGGATAAGAGCCCTGGGACCCAACTCCCAACTGCCTTGGCGGAAAGACAGCTGTGACCCTGACACCTGAAGAGCACCTGAAGGAGGGGCCAGCCCATGCCTAGACTATGCCTCATTCAGCCTTGCCAGCCTAGAGTGTGTGAACACTACTGAGTAGATGTGGGGTGTCAGTTATTTTGAACACTTATTGCCCATTGAACCCACCTACCAGTGTATCTCCTTAATGAGGACATTAAAGTGATTTCATCATAATTTCTCTCACTGGAGACTCAGCTGGCTTCAGGATCTCTGGGGACAAATGGATCTGTGTAGGTCCTGGCAACCGACAGGTGGGTTGTGGGGTGTCCCAGATGAGGCCGCTGCCTCTGTTCAAGGTCCAAGAGAAGAGCATTTCCCCTCTTCTCTCTTCTCTAACCAAGTGAGTAAGGTCATGAAGTGGCCCTTCAGTGCCCAGCACCCACAAACAGGTAGGGTGTGTGAGGTAGAAACACCTTTGGGAAACACTGTCTGTGATGAAAGCAGGCCTGACTTAAGTGGGCTCTGTCCACCTACATCGGGGTGGAGGGCACGGTGCTAGTTTTGTGATAGTTGCCTATTGATGGCAAACGGCCAGGATGAGGTGTGAGGAGGTGAGCAGAGACCATGGGAGCAACTGTGCAAGAGCCGTGTGGCTGCTGGGAGGTGCTCTGAGAGACACAGGAAATGAGGTGGAGCTCCCCAGCAGCCCACAGAGACCTTCCTGGCTGTCCTAGACAGGGCCAAGCAGCAACCCACGGTGGCCTTGGTAAGTGCCTGCCCCATCCTCCCTCCTCGGCCAGTCCCCAGACCTCTCCATGCCCTGGGATCTGAGGGGAATGAACCCAGCCTGAATAGGCAATTGAGACTTGTCTGTAGCCAGGTTAGTCAGTTTGGGCCCCTGTTGTGTAAGATGCCTACACTCCAAGCTTGAACAGACAGGCCCTCACCTCAGAAGGCTGTTCACCCTGAACTCTGGGGTGAGCACCTAATCAGCTCTTCTAGGGGCAACTCCAGTATAAGCAGGGATCCTGGAAAGGGAGGGATAGAGTGGGGATACTTGGCCTTCATAGCAGCTCCTCCTGTTCAACGAGCCCCCCAACTACTTAGCTTCTGTAGTGAGTACTCTAGAAACATCACCTGACACAAGGGGTCACTCCTGGGCAGTGGTGGTCAGAGGTGAAGTCTGTGGTCTGTGGCTCAAAGTCAGAGTGATGTCAGAGATTTCCCCCAGCGGATGGGTTTGAGTTACAGTGAGTACAGCCTTGTCCGGGTCATAGCTGACCTGACCATGTTCCTCCATCTCTAATAACTAAGGGAGTAGACAGAGCTTCACTTTTTTTTAACCAGGAACCCTAGCCAGAGAAGGAAAGGTGGGTGCCCATGGGGCAGGGCAAAGATGCAAAGCCTGGGGGTTTCCGGTGTGCTGAGTCAACCAGGGAGGAAGAACCCACCAGCTGGGTGAGGGCTGCAGTGGAACTGCAGGTGCTGGTCCCTCAGGCCATCTCTCCTGTCCCCAGGTCTCCCCTGCTTTACAGAATGAGGCCACCAGTGCCTTCAGCCCCACTAGCCCTCTGGGTCCTGGGGTGCTTCTCCCTGCTCCTCTGGCTGTGGGCCCTGTGCACAGCCTGCCACAGGTATGTGCCTGGGGTTGTGTCTGCCCTCTCCACGTATGGCTCCGAGTCAGAAGTCCTCATGAGGGCTCTGCCTGTGTGTCTACACTGGGCCTGGGCCAGGACCTTCCTCTGCCCACTGGACTAACAGCACTCTTGCCCCTAGGAAGCGGGCTCAGAGGCAACAAACTGGGCTGCAGGGCAGTTTGATACCAGTGGAAATGGTGAGTGCCAGACTGTCCCTGGGATCAGGGCAAGGACATCAGGGGATCAACCAGACTTCCTTACCCCTAGTCACTACTGAGACAGGCCCACGTCCGCTCCCTCAGCAAGTCTGACACCAGATTGCATGAGCTTCACCAAGGCCTACGCTGCACCATAGGTGAGCTCCTTGGGAGGCCATAAATGTAGGGCTGGCCCACTGGGGCCAGTCCTGTTGCCTTAGACTCTCAGTGACTTCTGCCTTGATCTTATCCCTAGCCCCACGGCCTGCTAGCATGGATCTCCTGCATCCACACTGGCTGGAAGTATCCAGGGGCAGCACCAGGTCTCAGGTAACCCCCTCTGCCTTCCCACCTCGGCAGTTGCCCAGGGCCCCTCCTGCTGCCCCTGCAACTAGCCCTGAGGCCACTTACTCCAATGTCGGACTGGCTGCAATTCCCAGGGCCAGCCTGGCTGCCAGCCCTGTGGTGTGGGCTGGAACACAGCTGACTGTTAGCTGTGCCAAGCTTGGGCCTGGGGCCGAGTATGCCTGCATCCAGAAGCGCAAAGAGACAGAACAGGGCTACCACGAACTGCAGGAGAAGGCTAAGGAGATCCCAGCTACTCAGGTAAAGTGAGCCTGGGTAGGGTAGGGTAGGGCAAATGGGACTGAACCCACCCTTGGCAGAGGACAATGCCAAGCCCTCCCTGGGTTTGCTTCCTCTCTCCAGATGGATCTCCTGTACTCCAGGGTCTGCAAGCCTAAAAGGAGAGACCCAAGACCTGGCACAGATCAGCCGGATCCCCAGGGTGGGAGAGGAATTGTGGCCCTTGGGAGTGATGTGGAATATGAGGCCATCACTCTCAGGGGCCGGGATATGAACCAAGATCCCTTAGAAAACGTGTATGAAAGCATCAGGGAGATGGGCACCTGAGCATCTGAGCCTCACATCCTGTTTATTAACATGCATTGACACAGTAAGGGTACCAAGGTTTGATTGCAGATCCTCCTGTGTCCTTCCACCCCCCACAGCTCACAGCACAAATTTCAGGTCCAGTCCTTGTGGCCTAATTAAATCTCTGTCACATAAGGTTGGCTCTCAGTTGCTTTTTTTTTTTGAAAACTGGAATGGTTGGAGTGGGAGTTTTCCGAAGGGGTTATAGATGTCCCTCTCTGATCTTTGGGAGAGTTTCCTTATACCTGGTTCCTGGCCCCTGAGTCTGTGGGCAGGAAGAAAGGTTTTCCAGGCTGTAGAGTCTGGGACAGCGTGGCCAGTTGAAAGTATGGGATCTGTACCTCAGATCTTCCTGGAGCCTCTGCCACCATCCCTTGAGGTTACATAAGTAGGCAGAGGTAGACAGTACGGTATTAAAGAATAACCTATTCCCAAGAGGCCGGCCAGGAAGGCGCAGACCTTTCCCAGCTCTGATAGCTCAATGCGCACCCCAGTTCCCTGGGAAAACCAGCCCTTGGGCTGCAGGGTATGCAGGGTCCAAGTCAAGGCTGTCAGCCAGAGTTGAGCTGGCCCCTCCACTAGCCTGAGTTGGAGCCCCTGCAAGGCAAAGCTCAACCACTTGGGGTGTATGCCATGTGAGGGCCAATGGGCTTGCGCAGTGGGGCAGAGCTCGTAGGGGAATGTAGTCGAGCAGCTTCGGTGGCGGTGGCGTGGCGCGGGTAGAGGTCGGATCCCGGGTGGAGGTCGACCGACCTGGCCCTGATTTGGGGCCCAATCAGGCTAAGTCTAGCCTTACTTCTGTAATGTAGGCTTCCGGACGCCCATGGAGGCTGAGTGCGCCCAGGAACTGGGTCTGGCGGGTCTGTGAAAGTCACCCGTCCCACTCCGTGGGTCAGGACCTAGCGTCCATCCGTAGCCTCCTCAGATCCCAGTGGGCTGCAGATCACGACTCAGTGCCTGAGTGCGGATGGTCTGAGTCAGAGTGCCACGCCACCGGAGGTACCGGTGGGCAAGGGGACTGCCAAATTTTTTCCCTGCAAAGACGGGCATCGGATCTGTACAAACTTTGGGCCCTGAAGGCATGGCAGCTGGAAGTGTTGCATCGGCCTGTGAGTGTGCCCTGCGTGTGCCCACCCCACCCCCCACCCCCGGGTCAGGCCAAGCAAGACTGACAGACCAAGCAAAGGCTTCCCGCCACGGGAGCAGGGGGCGGGGCTAGGGCGGGGCCATGCGGTACACACTAGCTGCATCTCGTGTGGTAGCAGGGCATTAAGCAGATTTGAGGTAGAGTCTGGGGTCCCCAGGCCAACTCCTCCACGGAGCCCTCCCACCCCCATTTTCAGGGTCCTTCTATAGGTGGCGACCTTGCAGGCTTGGAGTTCTCAGCGCCACAGGAACCTTAGGCTATGAAGCCTCGGGAACCAATTCTTGAGCCTCAACACGGCTCCCAGTGCCTTCTTTGCACATCCCGGTGCCAATAAAGAGGTGAGGTGGGACTGATGAGCGGTGGATGCTGGCACAGATGGCAGCCTTTGAAGACTTCAGTGGAGAACAAGTCAGGGTCCCCAGCCTCCACCTCCCCACTTGCCAGCTCTATACTCCTGACTGACAGTGCAGCAGGGGCTGACTATTCAGCCCCCCAGGGCCTGGGGAACCAGCCTGTGCTTAGAGCACAATCTCCCTAACTGCTGCCAAAGGATTGCTGTTCTGCCCTCCTAACCCACCCAACCCTCCCAAACATAACCCTACCCCTGGCAGTTGACCTACGGTTGCTATTGCACAACCATGGTTAATGTGTGTTAGCAGAAAGGTCTGAGCAATAGCTGGCCTCACCCCTTCTAGTGGGGCCTTCGGGCCTCTGCTCAGCACCAGGGTCTGAAGGAGCCATTGTGGAACAAAGCCCAAGTTATGGAGAACTCAGGCCTTTCGTGGATCCCCATCCTGTTCTATAGTTCCTGGATTTCCAGCTCTGCAACCTGAGCTGGGGGTGAAGCCAGGCCTCCTGCCCAGAACGTGGAGTGGCGCAGCCTGATGCTCACATGTGTCCAGGCTGCAGCTGTGTGTGGAGACCTGGGGAGGGGCCTAGAGCACTTGTTGACCCCTGACCTCATCTCCACAATCCCCCCGGAAAAGCCCAGCTGGAAGAGGTCATGGCTGCTACAGCCCTTACAAGCCTGTCTACCAGCCCTCTCTGTCTGGGGGCCACAGCTGCAACCTTCAGCAGCCCAGGTGAGATTCAGAAATCTCTGCTCAACTATGGACAGGGTCCAGAACTTCTGTTATTCTGGGATACTGAAGTCACCAAGCCTCTCTATGGGGCAAGCAATGCCCCCAAACCTAATATGCCACTTTCTAAGCTTGTCTCAAGTTCTCTAAGAGACATTTGGACCCTGAGTGCCCCTCACTGAGGCCAAAACTGTACCTCCACTTTGCTGGCCATGCAGTAAGCACTCCTGCCTTCCCTCGGCTAGAGAAGCTTCTCTCCAAGTCGCCCCTACTCCACAAGGCTCACCTGAACAGGTGGCAACTCAAAATCAGGGAGTTGGAGAGAGCCAGCAGGCAATATCTGCAAAGTAGCTTGAGTCTTCCGAGCTCTTAAGTGCAATGTCCCTGCAGACATAGAAGGAGCCCTGGTTCATTTCTCAGGCAGCTACAGCAGCAGCAGCAGCAGAAGCAAAAGCAGGGGTTGGGGCTGGGACCTGCCTGCCCCCTGAAGCAGCCCACTTTCTGTGTGGGGAGGCCACTCTGAGAAAAGTGAAGGCAAGTGTGGGGAAATCCCATCCAGGGGTGGGCTGGGCAGGGTGGTGACTGTTGACCTGGGCTCCCATCACTCCAGGGCTTTATTCAGGTCATGTTCCAGTGTCTGCGGAAGAGCTGTGGAAAGGTGCTGAGTACAGCATCTCCATCAGGGATGGAGAAACACACCCACCTGGTGCACCTGCGGTGCGGTGGGACTGGGGGTTTGGCTAGGGTGGGATCAGGCCTGACAACTCTGTTCCTGGCAGGAGACAGGCAGAGCCAGAGCAGAGCAATGGGGAGGAGGACTTTACTACACGGAGGTGGATGTTGGCGTGGACATGCGGGCTAACCCAGGGTCTCCTACAGTCTCCACGCCACTCACCTTTCCTCATATGGAGCTCTTCCCAACCTTCTACAGCCCCTAACTTTGTTTCTGTTTCCTAAGCTCAGGTCTTAGGCTGTTCCACAGGTATGCCAGTGACCAAGCCTAACAGCAAGGTGAGGCCTTTGCTTGTCACAGATGGACATTGGGGGCAGGTCTCAGAGCGCTCTAGAG
This sequence comes from Ellobius talpinus, assembly GCA_001685095.1. Classification (NCBI taxonomy): domain Eukaryota; kingdom Metazoa; phylum Chordata; class Mammalia; order Rodentia; family Cricetidae; genus Ellobius; species Ellobius talpinus. Next base: position 12,705 of record LOJH01017270.1, read on the forward strand.
AGATACAACAGGGGTTGTGGCTCCTTTCAGAGCTGGTGGGCTCCCATCCACCTGGAGCCATAGCCCACTGAGGCCCAGGCCTACATACCAGCCCTGCCTGCCGAGCTTGGGGCCAACCTGAATTATGTGTTGTTTGAGGATCTGGGATGTACTAGGCGGTAAAGGTCTTAGCTGACAGTTCTCATGCCCCCTGCACAGCCCCTCCAGGAATCCCCTGGGTGATGCCAAGAAGTGCCGGAAAGTGTACTGCACGGACCACAGGGACCTGTGGTGCACAGCCTGCCAGTGGTTCCTGGACTGTGCCCATCCGTGACACTGCTGCCTGGCCTTTCTCCCACTCCCAGCCTGAAGCTACAGCAAACCTGTGGTGGATTTGATGACCTTGGACTCCTAGAAGTGGAGTGACTGAGTACTCAGAGTACCCTGGAGGAAACCAGCGGTTTTTGCACTAAACCCTAACTGCATGCTGTCCTTTTGGCCCCAGGGGCAGCTTGCCTCCCTGCCTGTCACTCACAGACCATAAGATGTCAGTGGGCTCTGCTAGAGCCTGTTTAAGTTGCCCCCTGGGAGGTGTCAGAGAGAGTACTCTCCTGCCCACATTTAAAGATAGTTTTCCTGGCCGGACTGGGGCTGACATTTTTCCATGTTAATGAAGCTCAGCTGTCTTGTGTCTGGGCTATACCACAGAAAAATTAAAAACTGTGGGGTTGTTTGTTTGTTTTCCAGATACCAATGTTATATCTCCTGGGGAAAGAAGTGGAACTAGGAGGAAAATGAGAAATGAATGATAGGCATGGGGCTGGGGGCTCCCTCCATTCAGGCTGAGGTCCAAGGAATGGGAAATGAATGATAAGCATGGGGCTGGGGGCTCCCTCCATTCAGGCTGAGGTCCAAGGAAGGGTACTATTTGAAACCACACAGGAGGCATCTGCATGGAGCAGCAATTTCCCATTTTATTTAAAGTGATCGTTTTGCAAGAATGTCTACACTAATCCCATCACAAAAAGAAATCCCACAGGCAACCTGGAGTACACCAAGGCAGACAAGGAATCGCAAGAACTGCTAGAGAGAAGGTAATCTTTACTTGTCTGTGGGTGCTGTGAACCCCACCAACTGATTATGACAAGCCTTCTGCAAATATTAAACACATCTTCAGTACAAACACAAGTTTATAATAATTAATATAAAGTCAATATAATATATGTTATCCCCAGAAAAAAAATCAACAATCTTCAAACACTGCTTTTTTTTACTTTTTGTTGACAGATTGAAAGCATGTTAAAAAATAAATAAATAAGAAAAGCACACACACAGCACCCTCACTACAAGTGATTCTAAAAGAGCCACATACAAAACACAATAGAATCTAAAAAATAATGCCACCATATGGCTTTCTTAGGAGTTGTACATGTCATAGAATGAGCCAAAGTAAGATTATCTTTCATAATGTTGCAAAAAGTTCCAGTTTTGCATTTCCTCAGTTTTTTTTTAAAGGAAAATGTGAAAAATTGGAAACATAACTGTGTCTTTTGAGTTAGGTCCTTGTCAAGTCCTAGGAGTGTCCTGTTCCCCAAAACTCAGAGTTCAAATACGCAAACTGGTCAGGATCCAGAGATCCGTACAAAAATCATATCTTTTCCCACTTCAACCCTAACACCACCCACCCCATGGAATATATTTTCCACTTTGGTGTTACAAACACCAAAATACAGACACACACACAAAAAATACAAAATGTGAAATGTAATCTACACATTTTCTTCATAAAAAAATATTTATTAGTTTGAACATTGAATAAAAAAAAGTCACATAAAAAAACAAAAAACAAAAAACTTCAATACATACGTCTTTTCCCTCCATGCCTCCTGAGATGGATGTGTTCATCTGGATCTCTAGAATTCCACTTTCCAACTGGAAACTGAGCCAGAACAAAGCCTGCCACATGGCAAACACTTGGAAGGTGGTGGGACCAGAACTGGGACCCTCAGTTTTCTGGTACAGTACTGGTTTTAAGGAAGTGCCCTGTAGTACCAACAGGGAACCCCAGAAAGGCCAGCAAAGGCAAGTCTGGAAGGGAGGCCAGTCAGAGCAAGACATCCTGAGAGTGGAGGCACAGGTGCCTTGGGAGGTGGGCCGGGGTCCTGGGTCCTGGGCAGCCTGAGAAGTAGGGACTGATACAAAAACCCAGAGACAGTGGTAGCAAAGGTCTAGTTTCCAAATGCATTTTATAAGAAGTGTTTAGAAAAGGCATTGTAAAAGAGGAAGGAAGTTCTAAGTCTGGGAGCCCTCAGGGGGCCTGGCAAGGCTAGATGGTCTCAAGCTGGAGTTTTGTTGGTGAAAGGGGGTCTAGCTACGCTGCCACACTGGACAGAAATGTACTCCAGAACCAGCATGCCTCAGAGGGAGAGGGCAGGGAGTGGAGAGGACACAGCTTTCAGACAATGGCTCCTACACTCTGTAGAGTCCTGGCCCCATTCCTCTTGACTGTTGTTTTGTTTAAAACAAAAGCTGTGATTCCTTCCTTCTGTAGGGCCAGCCCTGCATCCTTCTGTAGCTCAGGCAGCTGGTACTTGGGGGATGTCACCAGGTGACATGCTCTTTTTAACCACTGGGACCTAAATTAGTTTTATGGGGCTTCCTCTGATGAGCCCTTGCACAGGGTGGGGGTTAGCCCATCAGCACCTCACCAGAGGATGCACTGAACACCAGTTCAGTGGGCCTCCGGGAGATGAGGTGGGCGAGGGATGGAATGTTTCATGGTTAGAAATGGCCTCGAGAAGAGGGCAGGCTGCAGCATCTGTTATCTATCCTGCAGGTTACGTGGACAGCTGCCTCTTTGGGCCTCAGAGCCATAGAAATTAAGCCCACACTTTTCACAGAGCAAGTGTGAGCGTCTTTAGAAATAACAGGAAGAAGACTTCAAGAGTTAAATGAAACCACTTGAGCAGAGTCCTGTTAAGTGAAAAAACCAATTTGAAACAAAGTAACCTGTAGTAACCACCTGAAAATGTCTCTGACATCTTTAAAATTTGGTTCCTAGGCAGGGAGGCGTCAGCAGCACACTGCAGCTAGGAACACCCACCTTCAGTGTTAGCAGCAACAAAGGCAGGAGCTTGAGCTCTATCTGGTCCAAGGAGGGGTCAGCAAGGGCGCAGGCAGGGTGCACAACGGGGCTCTCCAAGAAAGTGCACACGGAACAAAGAGCTGTGGCCCTTGCAACTCAACCATGTGGGCCTGAACCGGGAAAGCATCCAACCACAGGTCCCTTCTTGAACAGAGCCTTCTTCCTCTTTGGCCTGCCGGTTGGGTAGCTGCTTCCAACAGAGATAGCACCTGGAGCTTTGGGCTTCCAGAGAGGCATCTGCAGCCATTTTATGTTAAGCACCAAAGCCTGGAGGTAAGAGGATTGCAGGGCTTATGCCCACTAGATTCTACCAGCTGCCACGGGGCAGCAGGAACCAAGAGGACAAAGTGACAGGGCCATCACCCATAACTGACTGCCAGAGGATGGGGGTGGAAGGAGACTGAGCAATGCTGTGGGTGGGACAGTTTGTGTTTATGCAGAACTCAACCCCTACTCAGACCTGAGGGCTGGGGGATCGCCCTCATGACCCTAACTAGTGCTGACCCTGACCTGGTCACTGAGGCATCTTGTATTCCTAGCCAGGTTCACAGCAAAGGGCTCCTTTGATACCCTGAGGAAGCAAGCCCAGGCCTTGGTGCAGCCCTGCTCACACATGTAGACACACCCACTGGGGACTCCATTAATGATACCTGGGCAGGTGGGAGTAGGCCTCCCTTTTCCTAAACCTACACTGTACCCCTCACTTTGTGGTCGGTCCTAGTGCTCCCCCGTCTCTGGAGTCACACTCATTTCTTAGTTCACAGGACCAGTTTCTGCAAGGGGGGAGGGTTATAGGCCAGAGGAGGGCCTGAAGGAAGAGCTTCCAGGAGTCAGCATGGCCCTGCTCCTGGGTAAGTAGAGACCCACTAAGACACACACAGGTGCACACCACCCACCCTGCCCACCAGAGCAAAGCCCCTAGGAGATCCAGGCAAAGTCCTTCTCAGGCCCCCCAGAGGGGCTGTGCGGCCCCCGTGGAGAGTCCTCATCATCCTTGTCATCGCCCAGCAGCGCGTCCTCAGGTGCCAAACCCACGTCGTCCTTCCATTTGGCCACATCCTCATCCTCATCCTCACCTAACTCCTCCTCGCCTTCCCCTCGTGGATCATCGGGGTCTTCCAGGTAGGGCCCTTCACCAGCAAACAGTGCCTCAGGAGAGCCCTCACCACCTCCACCATGGTCCAGCGGTGTGGCTACACCCCGGCCAGCACAGTCTGCACACACACCATGACGACGGGAACCATGCTTAATGCCCACGCTGGCTGCAGACATGAACACACGGCTGCACACCTTGCACACGTACTTCTTGTCCTTGCTGTGGACCTGGAGGGACAGAACAATCAGCAGAGCGGTGTTAGAGTGAGGAGCGCAATCTTTACTAGGCTATGAGAGACACAGGAGGGACAGTCCCTGTCAGGGAAAGGAGGGGACATCTATCTAGAGCCAACATGGGCAGTATCACTAGAGACAGCAAATCATCCTGACTTAAAGGGGTAAACAATGTCATGCACTCAGCTACAAACTGGGTTAGTCCCAGCATATCCATGTCCAAGTTCTCCCACTCAATGGTATGTAGGTACACTTCTCACTTGTCATACTCCTTCCTCTGCCTGAAGAACCCTTCCTATAAACCCACCTGCAGGGCAGGATGAGGGGCTCCTATCACATCCCTAGAGCAGCTCTGGAGCCCAGCTGCCATTAGCTCTGTACAGGCAGAGCAGCTGGCCCGGCAGCCCGGGTGATGCAGAATTAAATACAACACTGCTCACCTGAGTGCACAGGACAGGGAGCCCATACACAACCGTGATTGGAAGCTGCAAGTGGAATCTGCCTTCCAGGAAGCCCAGGACAGACTGGTGGGTTGGGCCGCATGGGAGCCGCAAGTGAGAGGGAGAGGGGTCAGCATGGATGGGAAGCAGACTGGAACCTGGCAGCAGGGCAATGAAGTGGAACCCTAGCCTGGCTGCTATGCACCTGTTTCCAATGAAAAGGGGCAGCTCCTTCTGTCCTGCTCTCTCAACTGGAAGGCAAGGACAGAGGTTAGCAATCAGGGTCTGCAGAAGAGACATGGCAGCCAGGGAGGGACAGAAGCAGTGCACTGTCCATTGCAGTATTTGGCAGGAAGACACCATACTCAGTAGAAGGTCCTTGAAAGTACAGAAGACAGGGCTGGAGAGATGGCTCAGTGGTTAAGAGCATTGCCTGCTCTTCCANCCCTCTTCTGCCCTATAGACATACACACAGACAGAATATTGTATGCATAATAAATAAACAAATGTTAAAAAGAAAGTACAGAAGACAAAAGTCTGGAGCTCCTGGAGGGGACCCAGGAGACCTGAGCTTGAGGACCTGTGCATAGGAACCAATGTATCTACAAAGTTGGCCTCTGCAGAATTGCCTTCCTAGAGATGGGCAAGGACAAGGTAAATAGGATTTGTGGAGTACCCGTAGCCTTCTCAGCCTGCCAGCTCCACTGTGCCTCCTTACATCTAGGATCTGACCCTAAGCTTCTTAACTGGATGAGGAACCCAGAGGAGACCATAGCTATCTCTGGCCAGGCAGCCCCAGGCCATACACAGGTGGCCTGTTCTTGGTTCAGCAGTCTAGGGTGGGTTTTCTTGGCTGGAAGCTGGCCCAGATCCTAGGCTCCCGATTCCTCCCTTCCTGTGCTGCCACCAGGACCTGTCAGAGAACAGGCTACATAAGCAGGGGGTGACTCACCTTTCTGAATCTGCCAGTTCCCCACTATAAACACAACACATGATGGGAAAGGTCTGTCCACAAGATGTCACTGTGGTTCTCTGTCTAGGCTTTGTGACACTCTGCTGCTAAGCTCCTTGATGTTGTGGAGCAGTACAAACCCACTCCTTCCTGATCCCTGAGAAAGCACAGCACTGTCTCCACCTATGGAGGTTCCTGGAGGGGCTTTGCATTGCCAAAGAAAAGTCAGGACAGTAGATACTGCTGTGGTGAACATGGTAGTTTGGACTTCAGAGCTGCCTCTAATGCAGAGGGCTCGACTTTTTCAAAGATTGGCACCCCAAGGAAACTAAAGGATTAAACTATATGGACCCTTTCTTCAATCAAGCCCTGACATAGGGGGCATCATCATCAACTGAGCCTGGCACACAGGATGGCATGGAACTTATCCTCCTCCTGCCTCCTCCTCCAAAATTGGGGATTACAGATACGTGCTACCACACTAAGCTTCCACATTTTAAGTACATTTTTGGAAAGTTATGATGAAGAGCAGGCACAGTGACCCAACCTCAAACAAAGTGAGTGTGGTTTGCTCAAGAAAAGGCAGCAATGCACACTGTTAAGACTTTTCAACACCTATGAGCTTAAAAAAAAAAGAAAGAAAGAAAAAGTTCTCTTTGAATAGGAAAAGCTGGGTGGAGGTGCCAGCACCCCACTTAAATTTTTCTTTTTTTAAAGATTTATTTATTTATTATGTACACAGTGTTCAGCCTCC
>LOJH01017271.1:0-20843 GCA_001685095.1 Ellobius talpinus
ATTTATAAACAATCATTTAGGGAATTTGGTTGTTGTTCTCTAGACTACTTCCTGTTGATTGGGGGTTACTGTTAATCAGGTTTTTCATGGGGTATCCCATCTGGTAGGTCCATCTCAGCCAGCAGTCCTGAAGCTTTCATGGATGTTAGACCATCTGGGCCTTGCTTCAGGGGGTCTTGTTTGATAAAACCATATTAGCTGGTAAGGAATCCACAGCTTTCTATCCTCTGTGTAAAGAAAAGACCCAAATTTTGAAGTCAAGATACCTTTAAAATATATATGTTGGCTTAGCTTAGCAGCCTGTACAATGAAATGTCTCTCTGTACTTAACTCATTCACAGTCAAAAATTTCAAAGAAAACACAATAATATGTGTAATCCAGACTCTCTGTCTGTTTTCCATCTTTATGTGGTTTATTTTTCTTTATTCCTTTAATCTATAACTGTCTGTACTCTGTCTCTAAAGACTTTTATTTTTTAAAACTCTTTATTATTTCTTTCTATAACTGTCTGTACTCTTTTTCTTCTCTCTCTTAAGACTACACACATTTTTAAACACACTGTGACCCGTTCAGAGGTTTATTTCTGTCAGAATCTTCATTGTGTATGTATAATCATTTTCTGACCAGGAGTACCTTTAAAATGCTAAGCAGCTTGGTACCAGTGGCCCTGGATGCTGGCTCTGTTTTTCTCATCCTTTCAATATGGTGGACATACCTTTAGCACCAGCTCTGAGACTGCTAGGTAGGATCCATCCTCACCACCTCTACTCTGGGAAGTACTTGGCCCATGCTGCCACCAAGTATCTTGCAGCAAGGTGCCCACAAACTCCATTTAAGTGGTTGGTCTCCTGAAAGAGCCAGAGCTGGTTCATGCAACTAGCATGAACCAGGATGCCTTCTTAAAGGAGTCACACAGTTTTTGCTGCTACTTCTGAGTTAGGAAGCCTTTTCTTAAAGGAAGTGTGCTTCTGCTTGCTTCTAGCAAACAGAACCCACCTGAGAAAATGCTGCTACCATGAAGTCATGCTTAACTTTGTGTGTGTGTGTGTGTGTGTGTGTGTGTGTGTGTGTGTGTGTCTAGAATTCCTTCCCAAGCTCTCTCAGGTTTTATGTGGCTGCAGTGGCCTCACATTGGCACACCCTTTTGTAGGTGGAGACTGCTCATTCATCTCCTGGTCATCTAGACCCAAATAATAATACAGAAACTATATTAATTATAACACTGTTAAGCCAATAGCTTATGCATATTTCTAGCTAACTTTTACATCTTAAACTAACCCATTTATATTAATCTGTGAATCACCATGAGGCTGTGACTTACCTGTAAGGTTCTAGCTGGTGGCTGGAATCTTTCTCCTTCAGCAGCTACATGGTGTCTCTCTGACTCCACATACTATCTCTCTATATCTCTGTTCTGATTTCCTGCCTGTCCTTACTCTCCTAAGCCATTGGCTGGAACAGCTTCTTTCATAACCAATGGCAATAAAACATGTTCATAGCATGCAGAGGGGACTCCCACATCACAGTGTATCTGGTTTTACATTGAGGAATAAACTGAATTTTTATGGTCTCTTCACAGCTATAGTAAAAACTCAGCCAGCACAAAGAATTCTCACATATTTTTTGTCATTTTACTTGATTTCAGACACAGTCTGTACTCTATCAGCCTGTATCAAGGCTGGTGGTACAACTTAGTGGTTTGTGCTTGCCTAGCTCAGATCAGGCCTTGAGTTTTACCCCCAGGACTGACAAAGCAGAGGAACAAGCAGATCACTCACCCATTTAAAGAAGTCTTTGCTGTTCTCAAATTTTGGCAATTATGAATACAGTTTAATAGGTTTTCTGACCCTTGATAATAAATTTGGCTGATGACGCAGTAAGCCAGATCAAGCTGAATTGCAAAAGTCTAACAGGTATATTGAGCAAAGCAACTCCTGTGTGGTCTCTCTAGTCCTAGAAATCAAGGCCAGAGAAGTTGCAAACTAGAGCTAAAGCAGTGAGATTTTATAGATTGTAGGCAAGGGGTGATAATGTCTCTGCCACAGGCTGGGTTTCTGCCCAAGTGTGGTGAAAAGGTTAGGCAGGAACTTGGGTGACTGGTGACTTCATGGGAGGAAGTTGCAATAGCTCCTAAGAATGGGGAAATGGGCTTTTTGGAGACTTTACTTTGTTTGGAGACTCTCTGAGGGCAGGGTTTTGAGGGAGATAGGAGTGGGGCTTCTTGGAGCATGCAGGGTACAGGGTAAGCCTGAGGTTCCAACCGAACACACTTGTTGTAACTATCTGTGTAGTATAACTTTTTGCTTAATGTGTGCAAACACCAAGAAATGTGATCCTGGGTAATACACTGAGAATGTGCTTAGTGACTTGTTTGTTTGGACAGAGCCCCATAGAGATCAAGTTAGTCTGGAACTTACTATGTGGCTGAGAATACCTGGAAGTCCTGATATTCCTGTTTTCAGCTTCTGGTTTCTAAGTGATGGGATGACAGCTATGTGCTACACATGTGACTGTGCTTACTCTTGCAACAAAATGTGAAATGGCTTTCTGCTCCCTTCCATTCTTGCCAGAAACAGTTCCTCAGCAGCACTGGGGACCAGTGATGTGAATTATTTGGTTGTTTTACCAGGTAATTTGTGATATTTCATTTTATCTTAATTTGTAACCGCCAATGATATCTGTTAACTTCATTTTCTACTGCACATTTACATCTGTGTTCACAACTTTTTGTCTAGAAAAGTTAATTGGATTTTCATTCCCTTCTTGCTGAGTTTGAGAGTTTCTTGTATATCCCACCACACCCCACTCCAGGTACCAGAAATGCCATTTGTAAACATTCTCTCCAGTCCATTACTTGTCTTCTTCTCTTGAGTGTATACCTTGTTTATTTCTCTTGCTATGTGATATCTCTGGCATTATTTAAATAACTATCCTCTTCAATTATAAAGACTATTGGATCGATGTCAACTTTTCAAGGCCCTCAAAAGAACTTCCTGAATTTAAAAGCTCTTTCACATAATGACAATATAAAAGCCTCATTAGAAATGGTCAATGACAGTCAAGGAAATGTAAAAGAGTCTAGCTTTGATAGATATTGAGCAGCCCTAGAAGGTTTAAGTACAATCAACCAATGTCTCATTTGGACAACAAAGTCTCAAAGAAAATTTTACAGTTGCTTTTGGAAAATGACCAAGGACTCCTTACCATATATTTCCTGGGTCATTCATAAATAGCTGAAAAGCAAGATATAGTGAGAGAACACTACATGTAGATACAGAAAAATAAATGTATTTTCTCGCATTTGTTGATGTATGTTCTTGGTGCCAGAGTTTTATAATTTTAATAAAGTTTTATAACTTTATAACTTTTATAAAGTTCATGCCGCTTTAGAGACTGTAGATGAATCATCAATCCTCTCAAATGATTCATTGTATTTTCCAGTGGTCATAAACTGATATAACTGTCTAATAGACACTCCTCCATTAATGAGTGGAGCTGATTGTCTCACCCCAGATCCAGATTTAATGTCTCTCCAATTAAAGAGAAGCTGGCGACTTGAGGAAGGATAGAAAGTACAGTTCACAAGGAATGTAAGCTTTCTTTGTACTTTTCCCTATAATGATTCCTATATCCATTTATCAGAGAGAACATAATGAAGAAAATACTTGGACCTCTGACTTTAATTAGTCAGACACAGTGAATCAGTTCTGGTTCTTGACATTCAGAAAAGAAAACTGTAGCCAATCAGAAAGAGTCTAGCCCAGTGACAGGAACTGATTGATAAAGCCAATTACATATGATTGGATCTCACAGTAGGCTTGACAGTAATTCCAAGTCTGTAGAAACACACACTCTCAATAACAAGAGGAATCCCTGCCCAGACCACAAAGTCATCTCTGTATAGAATGCCCCAGACCTTGAAAAATGGGACAGCATTGCATTATCAACTTATTTAAGGCACTGAGTGTTTGGGTTTCTTTCATCAGAACAAGCCTTAGGGACTATATTATTTACTATCATTCCATTTTTTTCTATCTAAATTAAATTTTTTAAAAAAAAATTAATCAAGAAACAAGTGGGGACCTATATACCACTTAATTTTCCCCAAACACCAAGAGTCTAGTGTTAGCATTTTAATTTTTTATGATAAGGAACTGAAACTCAGAAAGGTTAAGGATATTGCAAAACATCACATGGGAATAAATAACAAGTCTGGAAGCAGGAGCCCCAGCTGTTGAATGTCAGAGCCCATTAGACAGGCTTTCCCCTCTCTCTGTCTCTTTTCTCCTCTCTCAAATATTTCTGTTGGTGTGTTTGTGTGTATGGTGTGTGAGTATGATGTGTGGGTGGGGGAAGGGCTTCTCCTTTTTAAAGATTTTTTTATAATTAAACAGGACACACTGTCATTTTCTGAGAATGGTGGGAATAGTGTTAGCATAGTACAGAGTGAATGCTGCTGTGCAATAGAAGATGTAGCCAGTGACATCTCTCTATTCATCCAGCAGTCCCATAGAATTACGATGGAGCTGGAAATCCCTACAATATCCTAACATCCCAGTGTATGATTAGATCAAATGCTGTGATGTCAGGAAATAAATGCACCTACTGGGTTTCTTGTGATATAAATGCATCGCACACACAGTTATTTTTGACCATAATACTTCTGTTACTGGTTTTTGAATTTGATAAAATATGCATTCCATTATTTTATACCTCTGCTATTTATACAAAAATGCTATTGAAAGCAGCATGCAGTGTTTCTCACAGTTTCTTTATATACCTTGTGCTTGCTCTGTCTTCTGGCTGCATTAAGACCATCTTTAGTAGTTGATCCATAGTGTCTAGGCTTCTTAAAAAGATTTATTTACTTTTTCTTTATGTGTATGAGTGTTTGGTTTGCATGTATGTATGTTCACTTTATACATGTCTTATGTCCTTATAGGCCAAAGAGGACATTAGATCTTCAGGAACTGCAGTTATGGACAGTTGTAAGCCACCATGTAGGTGCTTGGAATAAAACATGGTCATCTATAAGATCTGTCTTATCAGACCCCAGACAATCTAGGTTTGTGTCCATATACTCTAGGATGTTGACACAGTGACAAAAATCACGTAATGACAAGTTTTCCCATATTTTTCTCTCATTAAATGATCCCTGATAGTATTCAAAATAGAAATGGAAAAAGGCCCGTGGCTCAAGCTGTGGTTACCAGTCCAGTATCTTTGCTATCGCCTTATAGAAACTTGGGAAAAATCCAAATCTCCGACCCCACCCCAGACTGTCCGCTGAGTTCCATCCACATTTTTATTTTCTCTTAAAATGATATTGTTTGTCCTTCAGCAATTTCAAAAATATATATACAATGTCTCTTGATTGCATTCACTATCCATTTCCCACCTCCTGCTCCCAGACACCCCTGACAAGGCCCCCTGCTAATCTTACTCCTTCTCCTTTCTGTCCTTAACACTTTGATTCCAATTAAGTACCACCCACTAAAATGCTGGCTGATTCTGTTGGTTTTATATCATGTTGGTCTTGTGCAGATGCCCGTAGCTGCAGAGAGTTTGAGTGCAAGGGTTATATCATGTCAAGAAGAAAGTATTTCACAGCACTCCTCCCTACCCCACTCCTCTGATTCTCTCTGACCCCTCTCTTGTAGTATTTCTTGAGTATTGGGGAATTTATCTACGTGTTCCACTTAGACTGAACGTTTATCAGTTACTCATTATCATCACCTTGGCCAGTGTTGAGCGTCTACATTGACTGCTGATGACTGCAGAAAGGAGCTCTCTGCCCAAGCTGAGAATAGCACTGACCTATGAGTATAACCATAAATATTTATAGGGAAGCTGGACAACGTGACCATTTAGCAAGGCAAATATCATTGGATTCCTTTTTAAAGCCCATGATCTCCCAAGAATGGGTTTTTATTTAGATTTACAGTACCATGCATGAATTCTCCTATGTAGAAGGCCTCAAAACCTATCTGAAAGTGCTTGAATATCCCCATAATGCTCATGATGCTGTTATACCAGAAAACACATTCTTGCCTGGCAGGTTTATGTTACAGCATGCAGAATCCATCCATTAAGAAACACTCTCCCCACACCCACACCAGTAGCTTGAAGAACGACTCTTGACACAATGAGAGCTAGATAGGAAGTAAGGTTTTAAGACTGTTCCAGTGTGATTTCTGTATGTTCTGCAAATAAGTTGTATGATGTCCTCAATAGCAGGGGCCTGCTCACCATCCAGACATGAACAACCAAAAGCAATGGCAATAGTTTATGTTGTTTTGGGGGCTTCTAAGTCTCCATGAAGAATAAAAGTTGTGAAGTATTCCATGTTTGGCACTGAGATTTTCATTGAATAAGCCATTGTCTTTTGGGGAAGCATTGCTCACCTATGTTACATACTTCTGTTAAAACTTTTGTTTTCTTTGTATTTTTTAAATCATCCCCCAAAACATTGGGTTTCCATTAGGCTTTTTCATACATTTTCACACTCAACCAGTGACACACACATGCAAGTAGCTGTGCACAGGTCTTCACTTCATTGAGATGGATACAAAAGAATACAATTAGCTCTCTATATCCATGAATTCTGCATTAAGAGAGTCAGTCACTGTGGGTTGAAAATATTTGAAGCATTCCAGAGGTTTCAAAAAGCACTAATTTTCCAGGCACTAATCCCTATCTTTAACCCATGAAGTGATGTGTAGACACTCTCCTTCTTATGTCTATATACCTATGGCCACCTACTGTTTCACAAGCCTTCTTATGTCTATATACCCATTGTTTGAGTATTGTGGACCTTGACTCTCATTGATGTACTGTATGGTTATCATGCAGCAAATAGTTGCCTCTAAACTGAACATGTGAAGATGTGTTCCCTCTTATCCAGCACTGGAGTCATAATAAGTATTATAAGTAATCTAGGTATAATTTAAATCACCTTGAAAAGATGTATAGCTTGTATGTAAATATAATACCATTCATATAAGGTACTTGAGTGACACAGACTTTGGGGTCTGGGATGTATGAATTTGTCTATTTTGTATATTGTAGGATTTGTTTTTCAATATGGAAGGTCTGAGACCAAATGCCAAGCTAAGATGACATGCTGGTAACTCAATCCTCAAGCAACATCCCTTTGGATTTCTTGTTAAATGAAATGATAAACATTCTCATTGTTCAAATCATTTTCTCTCTCCTCCTCACTACTGAAGATAAGAGCATCTTAAATGAAGGACAGTGGGTTTTGTGGCTTTTCTTCTGAAATGCACAGAACATTAGATTAAAATAAAATGAGGCACATTACAGAATTACTGTTTGAAATTTCATAGAGTGAATGGGTCTGAATAAAAAATACTTGCACGTTTATGAAAGCGTTTTCCTATGGCTCTGTAGTGTGAAGTTGTTACTAGGTTGTCCCAAGACACCAACCAGAATGATTTTGCTAGAGGAACTCAAAACATAGGGTCAAATTTGATGACATTAAAAAGACACCACACTGGGATTGTGAGTGAGAAGAGGATAAAGTGTTAATATATCAGAATATAGAAAGAAAAACAGTAACAATGGTCACTATAGGTAAAAATTACCTGAGGAGATGTTTCTTAAAAGAACTAAAAGTGATAAATAAACAAGGAAAACTAAATCAGCATAAAGAAACATTGGATGCACCAGGATTCATAAAAGCTGAGATATGAAGTCAGTTTAGGTGTCCATGAATAGATTACACATAATCACATGTGTGCATGTGTTTATAAATCACACACACATATATACATATAGTATATGTGTATATATGAGATGCACATTTCATTAAACCATTAAGAAGAATGAAATCCCATTGTTTGCAACAAAATGGATAGAACTAGAGAATTGGAGAATAAGTATCACATTTGTAGAAACTAAAAGACAGCAACCAGAAAGTCCCAATAGTGATTGCTACGATAAGAGATTTGGGGGAGAGTCAGAGGTGGAAGGAGGGTTGAAGTGAGACCTCACAAAGTTTGGTCAATAAAATCTCCATTTACAGGGGGCAGTTGAAAATGACCAATACACACTGTATAAAGGCTTAGAAATCCCACTGAATCCCTCCCATGAGTAGTAACCATTCAGTCATATTAATAGGAATAAAGTTGAAAATGGTAAAATGAAAACCCTTAGTATAGTCACCCCTATGTGTTTCCCTATAGTAACAGTTGCTGGATGTCATCCACTGTTATGCTTTGACTAGGATCTAAGAGTAGCAAATACCTCATCTGCTCCTATCGCAGAACAAACCTGAGCCAGTGGAAGCAAGCATGCAGGGTGGGTATAAAATTGCTAATTCATAAACCAGGGTAACATAGCACAGATTCTGAGGAATTCAGAGAAGTCATCCTCCTATCAAATAGAGTTTGAACGTAGCAGACATAAATAGGAAAACTCTAGGCGGTGTGCTATTATAGAGTCGACATAACATTTTCTCTAGGGGACTGAACAAATCAATTTAAACATGTATAAGCTTTAGCATCAGAAGTGTGTTACTCATTTCTATCCTTAACTGCTGACTAATGTTCCAAACTCTTTCAATGGGAGCCAATTAGCTATACTGCCTAGCCATTATTAAACATGTGCATTTGATAGTAAAAATTGGAAAAGTTGTAAAAAATGTTCTGGCAAATCAGAAGACTGAGAAGCATCTAAGATGATCCATCGCCTGCAAATTCTGTTAAAAAAAAATCTTCCAAGGCTATTTTATTTCATTTGGTGGGGGGAAAATCTTAGAACTCAAAATATACTGTGATTACCATTGGCTGTATCATATCAGATCTTTCCAAGTCTTTTTATCTGAGGTCAGGGCATGCTAGAAAGATGAGGAAAACCACTGAAAACAGTGTTCTGCCTAGAAAAACTGATGAGCCGTTTTAATTTTAGGATCTCTCTACTTCAGCACAGGACAGAATGTACTATTTGGTGGATACAGGCAACTGTCAGGAAGCAGACCCAGACAACTGAATTCCAGGCTAGCATGTTTCCCCTTGTGTCCTGTGCTATTTTGCCTGAAGGAACAATAACTCTGACATGTACTGACAAGTCTGAAATGACAGAAGGCAAGGCATCTTCCCTGTAAACTCAATGCACTTAATATCCTCTCCTCATTCGTCTGCGGAGGGGGCACGGCACCATAACAGAAGCAGACAATTGCCTGGAGGACAGGCAGCTGTTGGGAGTCCACTGAGAGACTCAGAGTTAGTTTGCGTGCCATATTAAATAATCATTCACTAAGTAGAAGTTTTACTTACACTTTGAAGATGGAAAGATCACAATGAAAAGAAAGAAGGAAAGAGAAAAAAACAAAAAAAAACAAAGAAACCCATGTTCTTGCCCTCTGTGGGTATGCTGAATAATAAAAGTTCTAGCATTTGTTACTAAACATTCATGTGTTGGATGTCACTCATGATATTCCTATTTTCATAACAAAGCTACAGTGAGTAGAAAATAGAAAAAGGCAAAAGGATATATGATATGCTTAGGGGAAAAGATTTGATTTTTAAAATTATTTTTAACAAATCATAGACTTGTGTCATGTTTAGGAAAGTGAATTATATTCATAGCGTAGCAGGAGAGATTACAGTATGTAAATGTGACTGAACTTTATATGAAAGACAAATCCAAGGGGAAGAGAAATGCACTGAAATGCTGGAGAGTTTCAAAAATGAAACCAAAGCAACAACAGCAGAGTTCATGAAATTATACGATCAAAGTCATCCTTGATCTCAGCATAGTAAGTCTTTATGATGGCTCTTGACATCCTACTGAAAAGTAAATGACTCTAGTTAAAGTAAGAGAGATATGATTTTTTTGTTAATAAAACATGTACATGACTTATAAAGAAATGATTGTACAATTTTTTCCTGGGTTGCTCTTGCTGGGGAGCTGTTTTAAATTTAAATGCTGTTTTTCCCTGTTGAGTTTGCAGGACAGGAGAGAAGCCTGCTCTCCACCCCACTTTATGAAGTGTGTGGAGTGTGAAAAGCAACCCAAGCCTGACGCTTGAGGGCTGGACAGGACTGCCTGGGCTGTCACTCTCCACACACTGATCAAGCTCCTGTTGGTGTAAGTTGACTTGATGCTCTCCCCATCACTTGACACAAGAATCAAATTTAAAGTCAAGTTAGTTGAGGACAACCATTGAAAAAATAGATGAAGTCTCATTTGTATAGAGAAATGGAAGCTCTTCCACGAGGCACAGCTACCTCAAGACAACTCTCTATCACGGCTAATATTCTTCCTGACTGAATCTTCAAACCCAAAGAATTCTCTTGTTGCCACGAAGATTTTCCCAGGATAAGCCTAGTTCCCAATGCTGTTCCCCAGATTTTGTCTTCAACCCCAAATAAACTGGTGACGTCAGGGCACAGAGGAACCTTATCTGGACTGTAGACTTTCTCCCAGGGCTCTCCGGAGGCAACTGCTATTACAGTCTCAGCAATATTATGGTTTTTAGATAGTTGGACCAGATGATGCATTTGGTTCTTCCAGCTCCAACATTCTATGAATAAATAGTTTGTGGGCAAGCCTGGGAACAGACTCATCACATTTCTCTGGGAAAGTCTAGAGCAAATCCAAACAGGCCCAGTAAATGAACTTCTGGAACACAATTTATTAAAATTAAAGCTGAATAAATGAGAATGAAACATCCAGGTTTTTGAAAGAGAACAAGCTGTCTTTGCATTTGGCAGTGTTCTGAGTCGCTTTGCCAATCCAGCTACAGTAAAAGCCCGTGCTCTGGGGATGAAGCTCATTTGGTAGAATGCCTGTCTAGCATTGCATAAAGCTGGCAGCAAACAACTCTACGCCTAGTCTTTGAGATGTGGAAGCAAGAGTGTAGGAGATTCAAGACTAGAACTAATCTCAATGCAAAAGTGTGCAAGTACACATAGGCTCCTATGTTGGGTTTCAGAGAAGTAAACAATTTTGGCAAAATTTGGTGGTGATTTTTATCCACAAAGAGAATAATTTTAATTGGTATCTTAATGTTGCAACAAAGATTATTATTCACGGAAGAGTTGTGAAAATAATAGGGAACTGTAGAGAGCTGACTGCTTTGCACAGGATTTAAGTGTGTTTGATTTGTTTATTGGGTATATGCTACAAAAGACCTTCAAGCTACTGTTATTGTGTTGGAAGAAATATATGTGTACACACAACAATATTGCTTTCTTTAAAAATAAAGCCACATAATTGGGAAATAAGATTATCACTAAGGAGAAAATGGAAAATAATTTAGTTGTTCAAATGTATGCAGTATGTGTATATTATGTATATTGCCTATTCTTGTAAAGAGGAAAATCAGGATTTAAACACAAGAATGATGCAAACCTATGCCTGTGAAAAACAGGAGCCTTAAACATGAATTTCCCCTTTAAGTGGTTAAGAACACCCTACCCTTGTCCCTTTCCTTCTCTTCTTCCTTTTCCTCTTCTCTTCCTCTTGAATGTCCATCAGTAGGGGATGAGGAAACAAAGCTGGCTGCTAGGGGTAAATTTGGTCATTGTATGCGGAGACAATGATGTTCTGAAACAGAACTGGAAATGATGTTGACCTCTCTCAGTGGAGAAGGAAGGAGCAGCGTCTGGCTAGAGGACCAGGCCACCCAGGAGCTAGACCGTAGGAACAGATGCCAATCCTAGCGATGTCATTATTCGACATTGTCACAGACCAATCTAAGGTCTCACTTTAAAGTTTACTCTTGTGGCGCTGTGGAGCAGTGAAATCTTTAGGTGGCAGTGAGGTCTGTGAGGTCTCCTGAGTGTGATAGCACACACTCATCTCTTTCACACACACTTCACCACTCTGTCACTCTTCTGCCCCGCTGTGACATGGCATAGAAGACCTCCCCAGCAGTTTCTGCTACCCTGTCAGCTTGCTAGGTTCCAGCCAACAGGCCCAAACAAGTATTTTTTCTTAACAAATTATCTAGTTAGCAGTATTTTGCTATGGCAGGGGAAAATGGACAAAGATGTAAACAAATAGAAGATGCTGAGATTTCTTCATCACTGTGCTATATGCATGACAGCAGTGTAAAGAAATCCATGATACCTAAAGTAAATAGTACAAAAAAAGGGTGACTATGGCCTGATAATTTAAAATTGCACTGATGTTTTTTGAAACAAAGGAAATAAATTTTTAGATTGGTCTGTCACAGTGTTGAATAATGGTGTCATTATGACTAGTGTCTGATTTATTGGTAATTCCTGGAAATTTGACATGACCTCATGAAAACAAACCTCCCCTGTGTCTTCAGGCTCATAATCCTGCCAGATTGTTCATTCACTCTTTCTTACTACTTGTCAAAGAACAATGTTTAGTGATTTTTGTTTTCAAAATTCTTCCTTTGCATATAGAAATGTGTGTAGAAATAGATTTTTTAAAAAAATCGTTTATACTTCATTTTTTAATCTTAGCTTTCCAGAAACAAATGAAGGATAATACAGAAAAATCCCATGCCCTTATGTATAGTTTCTCTTATTCATAACACTTGTAATAATTAACAAGCTGATATTCATATGGATACGCACATAATATTAAAGGCCATATTTCTTATTTTTCTCTAATTTACTTTTTTAATTTAGAAGTGCTTGTGTGTGTAGGTGCATATCAGCAGTGTGTTCATTTGGGTACCTATGTGTGTGTATACGTGTGTGTGTGTGTGTGTGTACATATGTATGTATATGTGTTAGGATGCCAGAGATCAAACTTAGGCTTTGCGCTTCAGGTCCAGTTCACCTGGTTTATGAGACAGAGTTTCAAGTTGGCCTGGAGCTTGCAGAACAGGCTAGATTGGTTGGCCATTAATCCCCAGGGATCTGCCTGCATCTGCCTCTTCACACTGGGATTGCAAGCCTGGGCTGTCATGCCTTGCTCTTTTGTGTGTGTGTGGGGGGGTTCTAGAAATTGAACTTTACATCCTCATGCTGGAGCAGTAAAAGCTTGACTAGATAAACTATCTTCCCAGCCCCTAATGCTGTTTTTCTATTAGAAAAACATTTAAAGATAAACTTGTTAGATGTAGCTCTACATTTGGGAAATTGTAAAACTATTACTTATGTTCAGGTAAATTGTGCTGGCTTCCTATTATTCTTTTCCCAAAGATTTGTCACAGGTTTTAATATGTAGTTGAAACAGTTTCAGGTCACTGGTAGCTGTGCATATTCCTTCATTTAAACAGATGTTTACAAACAACTGAACCACGGGATTGTGTTTTAGAGTTGTCACGGGATTGTGTCTTAGAGTTGTCACGGGATTGTGTCTTAGAGTTGTCACGGGATTGTGTCTTAGAGTTGTCACGGGATTGTGTCTTAGAATTGTCATGGGAATGTGTCTTAGAGTTGTCACGGGAATGTGTTTTAGAGTGGTGTCACTTGTACACTCCCCTCTTCACCCATCTTCCTCTTGCTCTCAGGAGCAGCAAAAGAACCTCTTCCTTCTCTTGTCACTGTGTTCACCCCAAAGTCCCTTACATGTCCCCTCCTCCATATTCATGTTAGCAAGACAATTTCCATATTTTTTGTTTTGTTTTGTTTTTTGTTTTCGGGATAGGGTTTCTCTGTGTCTCTTTGGCTGTCCTAGAGCTCACTCTTTAGACCAGGCTGGCCTCAAACTCACAGATTCATCTGCCTCTGCCTCCCGAGTACTAGGATTAAAGGTGTGCACCATCACACCTGGCTTAGCAAAATAATTTCTAATATTTATATATTTCTCTACAAAACGCATTTCTTATTTACCATGCCAAAAGAATGGCATTTTAAATATGTTATATAAATGTTGTAGCATATACTGTTTAGTATAATAATTTTTCCCACAGAGCCCTAGTTCCTAGAACAAATCATATATGGCAAGCTTATCAGTCAAGTTCATGAAAGAAAGTGAAATGGCTCCCTTACTGTAACTCTAACTTCAGAGCTGGTTTTCAATGCTGACAAATCCTTGCAATCAATCTTTTTTGTAAGGATTCTTTGTACATTTGCCAGCAACTTTGAAGTGATGAATGTCTTTTAAATTTTTATTTTATTTATTTTTAATTTTTGAGGTTATAATATAATTGCATTATTTCTCCTTCCCTTTGCTCCCTCCAATATGCCCCTCCTTGCTTACTTTCAAAATCATTGCCCCTTTTTATCAGCTGTTATATAACTGTATTATATTACACTTTCTTGTTAAATGTTCTTTCCTTCTTAAGACTTTTTCCCAAAGTTTAATCGCTTCCTTCGCTCTTTAATTTTCTGTATTTCTTGTTTTTCACTTGTCTGCATTTCTTAAAATATTTGTTCTTACATGATTATGATTAACAAAACCATAATGAAAAATTTTGAACTCACTTGGCCACTCCTAATGTGCAGTCGATTGATCTTGAATCTGGTCAAATTAATGTAGTGATTTCTAGTTTGACAAAAGTACTTGAAGTGATTTCCATATTCACATTCTGATTATTTCTTTTGCATAACCTATCTGATTGATGATTTCTTGAGCAGAGCAGGGTGTTTTCTATTTTTCTTTAATTTTACTATTCCCCACGGCTCAGTTAATTGTGTTTTTCTTCAGTAAGCAACATCTTGCCTCTGAATATTTAATTCATGACTCAAATATGCTCACATAGCATGGGATTTATTAAATGATTTTTTTAAAATGGAAATTCTTGATTACAAAGTAAAACAAAGATGAACTATAGTACACAGCTCTATACTCCAGTATTGCTGGAGTGAAATATTACTCTGGAAACTGTATCCTTTCTTTTTATTTAATTTATATCACATTGTGGATCTCAAATGGCAGTATTAACAGCCAATGAAAAATAGTACTCACGGAGGAAGGAGAATAATGTTATTTGGATGCGCTTTCTATCTTTGTGCCATACAGAAAACATTTTACTCTATCCTCCTGTCATAAAGGCAATCAATTCTGATTTAGAGATGAGGAAGTTACATAGATGTTTAAAAGCATTGTCAAATCCTTATTTAATAAGCATTAATGTTTATTTCACTACTTTTCAAGTTGATTATTTATTCATTTATTTTGCAGTGTTCCTGAGAAACCATATGTTATTTTGCTGATATCGTGGGTGTATAGGTTTTAGAAGGATAATGTGCCAAATATTGTTGCCCAATGGTTGTAGGATGAAACTAGCTCCACAGCAAATCTCCTCTCCACTTCTTCACCCTCGGAACCGTGGTGACTGCAAGATGTTAATTCTCTCATCATTTTAACTTTACTTGGATGCTGCTGCCATCCGGAAGCAAGAGCTCCATCCTTTTTCTGGGATCTGGCTGTCAAAGGTAGTGACATTTTATGAATTTCAAGGCGGAATAACATGTACTCTCTTGGGAAACTCAGTCAGCACAGGTAACATACTGTCAAAGTCTAAGCTGATTGCAGAGAAGTCCTTCTGAGGAGAACTTTATAGGTTGGCCATCAATATGGATGATGAGACTTGCAAGACACTAGTGAGCACGAACTTGCTGGCCACTCTAAGGAATAGTCTTGGAAACATTCCCCTAAATCCTTTGTTGAGTTTCCCACAGACACCGTCTGGAGCAAACTTGGGCCTTCCACCAAAGAATGAAGACATATATGCTAAATGAACCATCAGTATGGTTTTGTGCCACTATGTTTTTAAGTGATTTATTAAATTTAACAAAAGCAGTAAAATACAGTGCAAGTGTTCATGTGTGTTCATGGATCACTTATAATTAAAAATTGTGTTGCATTTCTGCAAGTTTCTTTTCCATGTGATGGACTGAGATGAAAGAAGATACAAAGGACCTGAGAACAATTTCCCAGCTTCAGACAAACGTGCATAAATGTGGATAATGTCTATACTTAGGCTGGTCTATTGCAGAACCTTGCTTGTCTGTTTTTTTAGAGAAATCTAGGCAAAAGGAAATTACATTTGTTTACTTTGGATTTGTTGCAGTTTCATGAATGGTAGAAGCAACCCTTGCTCTACTTAACAGGTTCCAAAATATCTCCTTAGACTATAGATTGTTTTCTCTGCTACAAGTTAACTCCTGCTAATTTTATAATTTGATTAATGTCTGATTTAAGTTGTGGTATGTTTCTTTAAAAAAACTGTTTTTTTTTTCTGAAAGCACATCTCATTTGAGTCCAATTTTTATGTCTTTAAAAGTATAATATTTTCTTGTTACTTTCCCCTGAAGGATCATTGATCATAAACATCAAGGTGAAGATTTATAGATAACCAGCCTTGATATTCATTTGACAAGTTCATAGAATCATACACTAAACTATCTGTCTTGTCTATATGCTTTGTTGTGGCATCAATATCTGAAATTTTGCATGGTGTTGAATACCAAATGTGACTCATATTTACAACCCTAGCTAAGGAAAGTATCCATAAACAAGAACTCCGAATTCACATAGATTGCCTCCATTTATCCTTTCTGCAGGTTTCTGTCTAGGAACAGTGATCTCCACTGTTCAATGATATAACCTCATTAGATTTGATGATTTTCCTTCTCTTGGATACAGAACATGAAATGAGGCTTAGATGCAGAGCCAATCCATTTAGCAACTAACACCCAGTAACCAAAGTGCAGGAATGGCGGTGTGAAGCATGAAAGGGGAAAAGCCCAGAGTTGTTTATGACAATGAGTGCAGTTGGAACTCCTGGTTCCTCTAAGGGTGTTTGAGGGCTGCTTAGCCAGTGTCTCTCTTGACCCACCATCTGTTGTTCAAGGGTCAGCCCAGCTAATACAGCACTTCCCCTTTGTTTCCAGGGATGCTGTGTCTAAGTGTTAAGTCATTTCTATAGGGCTTCCACCAGATGAGTGCCAGGAAAGAAAGGAGGAAAGTCCTACATGTGCTGTTGAGATAATGACTTCATATTTCTATCATTATGGAGTTAATTTCTACAGTGGCAGCTCACTCTGTAGCACACTTGGAGGATGTGAAAAGGGATACCAAAGACAACCGTTATAACTCCTAAAAGAAAAGGAAAAGGGAAGAAAAACTTTGCTGTGTTAGGGTCCTTTGGAAAGCTTCAAATTTTAAGGCTATTGTGCAAGGGATTGAAGGTCTAGAGTCTGTTAGCAATAAGCTAGGGAATTCTTTAATAGTAGAGAGTAATTTTAAAATTAGGCAGATAAATGCATATAAATACAAATAAATGAAAGCCTAAGAAATGTTTTGATTATAGTTGATTAGAATAACAAAGAAAAGGAACAGCTAATAAATACTCACATTAATGATAAGTGGAATTAGAATAATTTAAATTAGAATTTAAAAATGTTTACATGTGTTAATGTGTGTGTCAGAAAGAGGAGTAAGAGTTAGAATATAAATGAATGTGAGAGTTCTTATATAAGAGGAAAGACACAACACCAAGCAGAAATCCATCTAAATACTGTGAGAATTACAAGGGGAAAAAGAACCAACCAGAGAAAGTGCTCCTTGTAATCATCCTGGCCGCATAAGTGTAAAATGAAAGTACAAAGTCTAGCTTCCAAAAAGCAGGAAAACATTGTGGTTAGAGTACATTAAAACCATTTTCCCATGGTTTTGCTCCCACATTGTCATGGTCGCTGTTTTGTTTTCTCTTTTGATTTGCTTTGTTGATATGTACAGTAGTGAAAAATTTTAAATGCTTCTTTATTAGCTTATGCTTTACTCTTCATAGTCATATTGAGTAAAGCCTAATCCAAGTACGATTATGGGTGCATTTAACTCATAAAAATCACCACCATTTGAACTTCTGTTTTCTTCTTAGAATGAACACAAACAAACCAGAGTCTCAAAGGTGAGAGGAATTGCCTGGAGAGTCTTGCTGGGTGAATGTAAAACTTCAGAGGCAGAAGTAGTAATGACTGTGAAACCAGGGCATCATATCTTTATCCTGACTTTTAGTGCTGATTCACTGAACCTCGGCAAGTTGAGCGGGCTGCTTTAGACAACCCAGGTGTTGACTCTCCACTCAGGGAATTGATTTGCTGACATTTGCTCATTAGGGAGGGACAATGATTTGGAAAACAGTAAGAATATGCAAATTCCTTAGAAGAGAGCTGAACAGTCATTTATCTGATTTTAAATAATTAAAGCTTGATAATATAGAAAGAAGTTAGATGAATCCTGCTGCTCTCAAATGACTTAACCCGTATTACTGGATGGCACGGGAAGAAACCCAAGTGAGTTTAGGAGGTAAATAAAAATTGAACATTGCAATTGTGCAAAAAGTGGGATTCTCAGAATCAAGATACAGGGAGCTTGTCCTCCTGGTCAGACTTTAAGTAGAACAGTTCATGCTAAGGCTGTTGTCAGAGATTGGAGTCCTACTCAGTAGAGCTTAGTAGGAATAAGTAGGACATGCCCCAAACCATGAAGCTACATTTGGTGTTCTGAGAAGTCTTAATTCCTGCTATGAAATTTTGGCTTAAGGCATTCTTCTTGTTTATATTGATTTCCTTGAGTTTCTATGACAAAATGACACGACCAGGTGACTTTGGCAGCAGAAACAGTTCTAGAGGCTACTCATCCAACCATCCAGGTTGGTACAGGACCATGCTGCTTCTCAAATCTGTAGACGAGAATCCTTCTTTCCCTCTTCCCAGATCCTGATGATTTATTTCACTATGGTATTCCTTGGTTTGAAGATGAATAAACCCAAATTGTCTATGTTGTCAGCACAGTGTTCTTATAAGAGCACCAATCATACTGGGTTTAAGATTATTTTATTGCTTTCAGTTTAAATATAAACCTACAAAGTTCTCCTCTCTCAATGAAATCTCATTCACAAGTACCAAGACATAGGAATTCACCATGTCTTTTATGTGTGCACAATTCAGTCCCTGTGACTTGAAGGGGCTAATAGCCTACACTTTGATACTGGCCCTTTTGTTTTCCTTTTGCAAATAATTAAAGCATGAAGTGCCTAATCTCAGGCCAAAAGCCTCATAAATACTGACTACAAATGGCCAAAAGCAGGATCAACAAGATTCTGAGAAACAAAACAGATTTATCTCATTTAGGAAGAGTCTGAGAAAATGAGCTGACTTACTCAACACAAACTGCTCAGTCTGCACTAGGAAGAGCAAAACACACAAGGGAATAATCTTGCACATTTATTCTGAGATTTATGTTCCAGTTTTTTACTGCAATGCCACTTCATTCTGTTAACATTCTAGCCAAAACAATTTAATGTGACCCCAATCTGTTACTCTCTTATAATAAGCCCTCTTTTGCATTCTGTCCTCAATTTCTAGTTGATTTTGTGAGCTCATTTTGGTTATTAGCAGTGAGTATTTGGGATGATATGCAACATATTTTCCCAAAAGGGATGAATGGTCTGGCATTTAGAAAAGATGTAAAAATGATATTTCAGTTTAGAACCAGAAAAAAAAAACATGAACATGTGTTCACCAAGATATGAGCCCGGAGTGAAACCACAATCTTGAGACAAAATGCAGTATCTACCTCACAATTTTAAAATATGTTGTGAAACTACCACCATCAGAATTGTGGCATTAACATAAAGGCAGACATCTAGATGATTACATTAGAGCTGGTTAGAAATGAGCTCTTGTATTTGGCCAATTGATTTTTAAGTCATATCCATTGTGCTGGCCCAGTGGGAAGGAAGAGGAGTGGTATTGATGCAAACAATGCTGTGATGGGACAAAGAGAAAGTATCAAGACCTGGTGTATGCTTCACAGTCGTCTCTAAAAATAACCTGGAAGAAAATGGAAGTATATTTTTGTGTCTTGGTATTAGATGTGATTTCTTTAAAAATTCAAAGCAGTGTTTCATACTAATATTTTTGATAGACAAATCACTGATGTATCCATTATAGTATTCAATGTATTGTTTTAACATACATATATAATGCTATGTCAAGTTAATTGACATACTTATCACTTTTTCTTATATATACAGCTAGTGGTAAAATATTTTAAATTTGCTCTCTTAGATAGCTTGAAATTGGTAAAGTGCTTTTATTGAGGATAGTTTCTCTGCTGTGCAGCAGATATCAAAATCCATTCTACTTGGGTAGCCTCATACATGGGCAAAACATGGGTGCAAAGTGTGCAAATACTTTGACAGATGGTTGGTAGTTCTTGAAAATATTAAACAAAGTATCACAATGTGACTCAAAATTTTAATCTGAGCTGTATATCTGTGAGAATTAAAACCACTTGACATTATAAAGTTTGTACATGAATGTGCACAACATCATTGCTTATAATGACCCAAACCAAGAACAATCCAAAGACCCACTGAATGACAGATTAATGAACAAAACATGGTATATTTATATAATGAAATGCTATTTGCCCATAAATAGAAGTTGCTGATCTATGTGGTAATGTGGTCAAAGCTTGAAATATGCTGAATGGAAGATGCTAATTCCCAAACTCAATATTAGTAGGGTTCTACTTGAAGGTAAATATGTAGAACTAGGAAGTACATGGTCATGTTGCAGAAAACAATGGGCATAACTGCTAATGAATTGGCCTTTGTTTTTTGGAATGATAGAAATATCCTACTATTAGATTATGGTAAATCTTTCCAAATCTATGTATATACTAAAATCTATTTGTACATTTCAAAGGAATGGGTTGTGTGATGTATTAATTCTACCCCAAAGAAACTGTTAAATATTACTATATAATGGAAAAAGATGGAATCAATTTTAATAGAGTAATGGTGTGGGAGGTCCTTCTGTGTATGTGTTGTTTTTATTGGCTATGGAATAAAGAAACTGCCTTGGCTTGCTGATAGGATAGAACTTAGGTAGGTGGGGAAAACTAAATGGCATGCTGGGAGAAAGGAGGCAGA